>JAVQJF010110645.1:0-23747 GCA_036023855.1 Gadopsis marmoratus | reverse complement strand
TATATATATATATATATATATATATATAGAAACTCGGGTCCAAAATCAGTATAATTTTAAATTTTGTTGCAGCAGGTTGTATTTTTAAAATATATTCTAGTAATAAATTAATGGTATTTTCTACCAGCCACCAATCTGATTTAAAACAATGAGAAGAGGAGCAAAAATAATGCTGCTTTTAATTTAGAGACATGTTTACTCGTGGATTTTGAGTGGTGACCTGAGTTCGTCCATATGAGTAGAAATAAGAGAGTCAGATTCCTTAGAGCAGAACTGGCAAATTAGACTTCCGTAGAGCTTTAAAGACCATATGCACACATGTACATGCAGTAATTAATAATGCCAACATGCATATTTGAAATAATCTTAACAAGAGTAGTGATGGACGTCGCAAACTCGACAGCTTTTGCCGTCGTGTGGAAAGTCAAACGGCCGAACACTTTCCCCAACATGCACAGAGCAATCATCATTAATAATAATGAGAATGTTTTATTGTCCTTATGGCCTTCGACTTTGCAAAAGTTGTTTGTGCTGCCGACTCACTGTGGGTTCATCACCTCCGTTATCTTGCACCAAAAACCTAGAAGCTGCAGCATCGATGCTGCTTTTTGTGCTGCCGCAGTAGTCGACTGTAAACGCCTGTTCTGTAATATATTTACTTTTCCACTCGAGAACATTTCTGCCTTATTGCTTAAAGCCAGTCACATCCTAAAAAGCCATATTTTTAGGAAGCGGAAGGTTTTGGGGCAAACTGTGTGAAATGTTCCTTTTTTTTTTCCCTTTTCTCTTTCTGGCCGAGCCAAGATGTCAGGAAATGTTATATTTTGGTTACAGTTTAAACCACCACCGTTGGGCAGGATCCTCTTCACGTCACATGACTTCCTAATATTTGTCAAAAGCAGAGTGTTTTTAGGGGTTTCTTAGGTCAGTAAGTCCCTTAAAGGAAAGCTTATTGTTAGATGAGAAGGATGAGGCGATCATCACCACTCTTATACACATGAAGCTACAGCCAGCAGCAGGTTAGCATAGTTTAGCTTAGCACAAAACTGGCTGACAGCTGCTGTGCTTCGTTTTTTGTACGGATGAAACAAACCAGATCTAATGTGTTGATATGTGAACCTCGGAGGTGCTTGTAGGTGGGATGGAGCCAGGCGACCCGTTTCACCCCGTTTTCAGCTTTCGTGCTAAGCTAAGGTGGGCGTCTGTTACCCAACGTCTTTTCATGACGCACAGCTAAATGTCAACGTGACGCCTGTTGTAACTTGATCCTCCTCCTTATGAACAGCTTTTCACTTTCCACTAGCAGGTTTCGGTGCTGCCTTGAGCCTCCTGTTGCCTCTGTGGACTAAATCTTTGAGAATATTGTTAAACAGGATCCAAACTTTCATGGCTTATAGCAGATTCACACACGACCGTCCACCCCTCCTGGATATCTGACAATGTATGGATTATTACAAGTATTTTTTATATATATATATATATATATTCATTCCTTTTTGGACACTTGAGTTTTTATTTCTTTTCTTTAGATATTTGTACTTTTACTTGATGCCAACACTGTGAGAGAGGATGGCTGGCCTGGTTTGACAAACTAAACGATCTTCTTAATAAGCTTCTAATGGCAGTGGGGGGGGAGCAACATAACAGCTGGAGCAATAATTACAGATGTGTATCGAAAGGTGAATGTTGGAAATGAAATAATAAAAACAGTACTTGAATGTTGTTTCACGTCGACTTGATTTTCTGTATTAATTCACATTTGAGCCACTTTTATTTCTCCCTCCCTCTTTACTGCTTTTTTATCATCGTTGATTTTGAAAACACGGCTTTGTCAGGAACAGAAATTCATAAAAGGTTTTTATTATCTTGTGATTAATGGGAAAACAATCTCCGGATTTAACTTTTGTAGACTTTTAATAAAAGACATGAGGAAATTTAGTTTTTATTTTACTTTTATTATTATGCAAATTTGTTTGAAAATGTTCAAGAAATCCTTTTCCGATAGCAACATGTTATGGGTGCGAATTTTCCAAATAAAATGTGTTTTGTTTTTTCTTTGTTGACAAAAATGACTGTGGACAACAGCTTTTAAATTAAAGAGCAGTTATTATGGAAATGAATGAACTGGCTGCCAGATGGATCATCACACGTAGAAAATGTACAGTTAAAAATGTAAAATATATGCTAAAATACAATTGACAAATGTGAACTTTTACTCAGCATAAACCTAATTAAAGCTGTTGATCAAATTCCTTTTATTCTTAAAATAGATATTCTATGAATAATAATTCTTTGAGTTACTCTACAACTAATATTATTTCATCCTTATTTGTCTATTTATATATTAGACATATTAAATTGTTAACTTCACGCATTGCACACTGCCACACAAGATACCTAAGATTTAAGTAAACCTTTTCTGAACAAAAATATCACTGAGAACATGTAAAGATAAATATATACTGTTTAAGGGTAAATCCTTGTGTCTGATTGGCTGGTCCTGGTCTGATACACGGGACCAATCCCTTGAAAGTTGCTTCTACTCTTCCCTGTAAGTGGCAGCAAGTAGGTCTTATTCTTTTCCTTCAGTTTGGCACTTTTTACATTTTTTTTTTTTTTTTTTTTTAATTGTAATCCTTGTCAGTTTGATTAAAACGTGCCCCGAGTGCGTCCGGCCTCCATAAACCCAGTTCTTTCAGTATTTAAATACAGGATAGTCTGGCACTTTTAATCTAATCTATTTAAGGAGCATCGTAACAAGCAGACATATAAATGGTTAATTAGTAGCTCGTTGCAATTAAACCATTTTAAAGTGTTTGATTATTCCAGCATATTTCAGACGCAGGCAGAGTGTGACGCACACATGGCATTTGGTGATTAACACGGTGTGCTACAGTGAACACTAGGGGGAGGTGTCGCACTGGTTTTGAGTGGGCCTCAGTGGATACAGTATGTAAATGACCTGGGCTCATTTTGATTGGCAGTCTAAAATGGATCCTCAAGCCCGACGTGGCATGGAGGCTCCGAGCCGCCCGATCCTTTGTCTGACTGAGCGTGAACGAGGCGTCCTCTCTCTCCTCAACGCCCTCTTTGTTTTTGTTTCCCCCCCCCCTCCCCTCCTCCCCATCATCCATCTCTTCTCTCCTTCTCTAATGTCTTTGGTTGGAGGTCTTGTGAGGATCGAGTCCCCTCAGCTGAGGTCTCCACTTCAGAGTTGTTCTCATGTGAACGTCCCCCAGTGTTCATGTGTGTTAATGTGACAGTGGCCCTGGAAGCACATTACAGTGTAATAACAGCTGAGAGGAGCCCACATGACAACAGCAGTCACGTGTTCGCGTTTGTTTCACGCTGGTTGTGGTGGTCGTCAGACTCTGGGCCAGAAACAATGGCAATTTAGTTTTTCGGTACAGAGGTCAGGACACTACAGTCGACCTCTAAGAAAACTGTCAAATTTAACATTCTGTTCATTTGACTATGTCTTGAACGTGATGAGGCTACCCGATCAAGCTTAAATTCGTATGTCAGATTGCTGGGATGCCAAACAGACAAAGAAATTAAAACAATTATAAATGTGCACCTTTAGGGAATAACACGGTTTTTAAATCGGCCGATTTTTAGATCCAAAGCTGCACCTCGTTAATGAGCTTTATAAGCTTTGTATTTTTGTTCTTATTTCCACGCCGCCATTGATTTCCATTAAATTGATTCATGGAATGAAAATCAGCTAACAGACTGTGGAAACTTGGTTGGAGTTCTTGTAATTCATCAAAGCGAGCGTTAGTAGAGGCGGTTCCCAAACCTCTAATTTACCTTTTTAAATAAAATACTTGTATATTTTGTGTCATGTGACCAGTGGTGGAAAGTAACTAAGTGCATTTGCTCAAATACTTTATGCTATAAAGTGCCATTTTAAAGGTACTTATGATTATGTCCCATGATTTGATGCAAATTTATACTTCTATTCCACCATGTTTCACTTTTTACAACACTTCTTTGACACTTACATTTCAGGTTAAACATTTGATTTGATAAAATATCGTGCGTTATTATAGATTAAACTATCAGCTATCTTAATGTAATATAATAAGTTACATAAAGTTATATAATAATACAACGTTACATGTCAAATAACAATTTAACATCCTGAAAGGGGCCAATTTGCATAAAAAACCATTTTACATTTGATTCTTTCTGATAACACATTTGTACTTTAACTGAAGCAACATGTTTGTAAATCCTACAGGCTGTCGGTGGTTCTGCCTGGAGAAATTAAAGACATTATTCAAACAAATGAATCAGCTTTGAGTTCATTTCTGCTCCTGTAGGTTTTTGTTAATAAGATGAATTTCTGAACATGTCTTAACTTTTTTTACGTCGCTATGTTTTTCGTGTTTTGATTTCTCAGACTTCAGACCTGCCAGGCTGCCGGGGACGTACTGGTTAAATAAAAGTGGGAGTCACAGTAAATGAACTGATTCTACATCACTTTCGGTTTGACTTCGTGTGACTTGATGAATCAGAGCCAACTTACTGTATTTATTTGGCGGCCATCTTGTCTTGCTGCTGATTCAGCCTCTGACACTTTGACTGCTGTCTGTCCCAACACGCCTCACTCGCCGCTGCTTGCTGGTTGGGCTGGTGAATATTATTGGATGTCCACCTGACCTCATTATAAGTGTGTTGCCACTGGCAACCAGCTTGGAGAAGACGGAAGGGGATGGGGGGGGGGTAGAACAGTTGCATCATGGGATAGAAATCTGACCTCTCTATTTTTTTTTTCTTCCTCGTCTCTCGGAGGACGCACATGTGCACACATGCAGCACACACACACACACACACACACACACACACACACACACACACAGAGTTAGCCTAAACACATGTACACAAGATACCTTAGAGATGAGAACCAGCATGTGGAGCCTCTGAACAGGAAAACAATGTGTGTTAATGGCTGAATGTAAAGCAAGAAAACCCACAACAACACGTACACACACACACACACACACACACACACTGGACACTACTGTTGAAGAGAACCACCGCTGTGTACGTGTGTTTTTATGTGCCTGTTCGTGGTCAGTGTAGCGTTGTTGAAGTTTTGAAGTTAATTCAAAATTCACGTAAACTGTGAAAAAACCAATCTGATGGAATCAGCCATAACTTTTGCATTACTGGACATTACTTTCATGTCCAGGGTCACGTGCGTCACGAACTGAGTGTATTCGTGTTGAATTCAAGATTGTGTGTCTTTGTATTTCCGACTGTGTGCCTGTGTCATATTTGAGACACGGCTCGTGCGTCATCTTTACATTTTGTGTGTCTGTGTTCATGTTAAAGTGTATTTTGAGTGTGTGTGTGTGTGTTGAACCGTGTTTCTGTCTGTGTGTCTGTGGTCGTGTACGTTTTGTTTTAGGTTTTGGGTCTCTGCGTATTTGTTTTTCCGTCTGTGTTCATGTTTTTGAGTTTGCACTTTTGCGTCTACATATTGTGTCTCTTATTTTGTGTGTCCACATCCTGCCTGTGTGTGTGTGTGTGTGTGTGTGTGTGCGTTCATATATGGGCTATGTTTACAGGACATATGGTCATTAATTGTGTGCCTGTGTTCATGTTTGTTAAAGTGTGTACTTTGTGTAATATCTTTCATTCATATCTTTTGTGTTTGTCTGCGTGTGTGTGTGTGTTGTGTACTTTGCTCTGTTCTTGTTTATGTATATCATTATTTAAATCGACGTGTACTTTTTTGTGTGCGCGTGTGTTTGTGGGTGTGTACATGTGGCTGCATGCACTCTTGTGTTTAAGTATGTGTGTCTGGATGTAAATCGGTTGGCCTGTAATTTTGTGTGTGTGTGTGGGAGGTGTATATATGTGGCTTTGTTGAATGTTTGTGTGTCTGCAAGTAATTTTGTGTCTTTATTTATGTATGAAGAAGCATTATCTGCAGCTGTATGTAGGTGTGTGTGTGTGTGTGTGTGTGTGTGTTCGTCTACAGTGAAACACACGCACACACACACACACACACACACACAATGCCTTCATCTCTGACATAAATGGTTGCCATGCATACAGTGCGACTGACTATTATGGGGTGTTCTTTGTTTTGTCACGATGTGCCCTGGTATGGAATGGGAGGGGGGAGGGGAACAGGGTGTGTGTGTGTGTGTGTGTGCGCGCTTGCAGCTGGGGGGTGCATGTGTGTGTGTGAGGGGGAGGTATGCGTGTTTTGGTGTGTGTGTGTGTGTGTCGAGCAGAGGATTGGGGTGGACGGGTTGGGTGTGCGTGTCTGCGTGGACGTGCGAGCATGTAATGCGTGCGCGAGGGAGTGAGCGAGTGCATGCATGTGTTTTTGAGAAGGTAAGAGGGTAAGAAGATAAAATGGCGGCTCGTGTGTGTGTGTGTGTGTGTGTGTGTGTGTGTGTGTGTGTGTGTGTGTGTGCAGGCCTCTGAGGTGGAATGAAAAATCAGTCTTTGTCTAGTTTTGCTCACATCATCATCATCTCTTTGTTCAGCGTGTGTTCAGTTTGCATTTGTTGTCACATTTGCTCCTCACGTTTAGCGGCGTAATCATGGCAACACAAAACTACACCTAACTACAACACCTAAACACATCACTGCCTGTAACTTCAGCCGGAGTTTAAAGTGATTCCTTGACTGTACAGCCCCTTTAAAGGGACCATACGTGTGGTTTTTAATATCTTAAGACCATTCACGAAACGCCACTGGTTTCCATTCATTTGTGTTTGGTATAGAGAGTCACTTTGCAGACTTGTGACACTTGGTTGAGTTTGTAAAATCCATCAAAGTCTATCAGTTCAGTTGCATTAAGTTTTGTCTAATGTATGTTATTGATGTGAGGTAATAATCTGCCAATAATCGAACCATATGGTAGTTTGACAAAAATCAAAACAGACTTTATGTCAACCATGTGGTCAAGAGTGTGCTAATTGATTTTTTACTGTATGAAAATAAATGGAAGCCAATCGCTGGATTGGTATTATTATGCGTACATCATTTGTATCTTTAAGCTTTAAGTCTCCAAAAAACACACGTTACGCTGAAAATCCGAATTTGGATCAAATGTGAACACATGAATGTTTGGTTCCTGTCACCATCAAATACGCTTGATCATTCTGCCCGCAGTCAAACAGAAGGGTTATAACTGTCCAGATGCAAATTGTGCTCAGTGACCGATTGATTGTTGCCCTAAAGCTTAGAATCCGAGTCAAGTCTCTGGCACGAAGTACAATGGATCTGAAAAACCACCACATCTTGTCCACCAAATTAAATAGGAATCCATCACTTAGTTTTTGAGAGAACCCGCCAACAAGACAAAAAAAACAAACGGCATAATGGGAAAGAAGCAGGAAACAAGAAGTTGAAGGTGTCAAAGATGCCATTTATAGATACTTGCGCATATCCAAAAACATGGTGATACCCAAGTCTTTCATCGTGTTTAAAAGTAGGTGTGTTTCTCCTTTTCTTTCCCTCTGAGCGTGCAGCTCTATCCCTGCAGCCCTGCCAGCTGCTGGTTGGCCAGCTGGTTTGTTTTCGACAGAGGCGAGAGGCCGCGTGTCGCAAACTGAGGCGCAGATTCTACGTGAGCTGTATACATACATGTGTCCAAAGGATGCTCCTAAAACCTGAGCAATGTCCGCATACCCCACATGTCTTAATTGGAAAATGCTACATTCGGAATAAGCCCTGATTCGAAATGTATCCACACGGAATATGTGGTTTACCCGACCCCGTATCACAGTCGGAATATTGTCATTTTCAGGATGAAAGTGGAAAGTCAGCGTGCACGTAAACGTAGTCAGTGATAAGTTCTCTCTTGCAAATGAATGCATGCTGCTTCCAAAGTTATGTACAGTCACCCTTTGCATGACGTCACATGGTAGACTTCTCGACGGGGTCAAGAGTTGGGATGACCAACGTGGTCGATGCTCAGAAAGCCTGTAAGAGAAGGAAAATATTACTACAAATGTTACTATATAACCTCCCTGGATGACAACACTATCAAACACTGGCCTCTCCGTCGGCTGCTGCACGGCGTCACTCCTCCACATCTAAGAGGCTCCCCATCAGCCCCTCTGACATTGATTTCCTCAGTGATCAGTATGTGCAGCTCCGTACGTCCTTGTGCCGCGACTTTGACATTTCGATGCGGCTGCAAACACACGATTAAGTCACAGTGACTGCACCTGGACGATACGTGCAAGATGACATCATTTAAAATGAGAACTATTGCGCTGTTTCTAGAAGGATCGTGTGCGATAGAGGGACTTTTTCTTTAATGAGAATTAAGAGTCATGGATGGAGAGGCATGCCTGTCTGTGCCGGTAGCCTGAGAGGCCTCGAGGAAAACCTCACTGAAAGCGGAGGTCATCGCTCGTATCGGCTCCCGTGTTAACACAGCACACGTTTGGAGCAGTTTATTGGAGCTGTGGAGCTTTTCCACCTTTAATTTGGCCATTTGAGAATGATGTGATTACAGCAAAAACCTTAAAATACACACTCCCCAAAGCAAAGGCCCTGTTCCCTATATACAGGGACCTACAATTGTGGACACATTCGTATCCAAACAGTGACTCATTTGTAATCAGGATTTCTGGAATATTCCCAATGCACAATTTGACATAAGCAACAGGCTCTGTGTCAGCTGGCTGCAACAGCAAAAAAGGCTCTTGGGGCTGCATGCATCACTAGATTTATTTCCTAAATTAGAGCCTTTCTAGAAATAATGATAAGATATCAGAAATAATGGCAGTCTTTTGTTTTTTTTATCCCCAACAGAAAGTGAATTACTTACCAAGCACATGCCAGAAGGTTCACTTAGAAGCAACATGCCTGCAGTTAAACCAGATAATTATTATTTAAAGTTATGCATGCAGTGCCACGTCTAACCTTCAATAAGTAAACTTCTACACTCTGCCCTTTGGCTGCTGAACCAAAAGGCAGGTAAGAAAAGCAGCGTGACGTCGGCCTTCTGAACATTCGCTGCAGCCGCGCTTGTGACCATTAACGCAGAAGATATATAAAGTTTAATACCTGAATAGTCAACTGCAGTAGAGGCTGACAGACAAAAATAAGCGATGTATGTCATTAGTATATTGAATGACTGCAGTGAAACTGAAGCATCGTGAGTGCGGTTCGATAGATGCAAGAGCATTGAGTCGAAGCTATAATCCCAAATCACAGGGGTTCATGAGGCCTGTGTGTTCTGTGCGACATCTTGCTCTTCCGTAGGTTTAAATGGATCATCAGGTGGCCTTTTAACATAAAACTACCGAAAATACAAACGGATAGCACCATTGCATCCAGCAATTCTGGGAGTTGCTAACGCTGGTAGGGGTTCCCACTCTTGTTTTGGCCTTAAGAGTGGATAAGAGTTGGAAGCAGTTCAACCAAACAAGTGATCATCTGAGAATCCTTCTCAGATGATCTCAGTAGGAGGATCTTTAGAAGCCAGGAAAGGTGCAAATATCCAGTATTTCTCAAGAATAAAGCAAATCCTGTGGAGAAAAGTCAAACATACAATTGTTTCTATCTTGTGCCCTCTCAGGTTTATCCATCGATCACCAATCTGGTATCGACGCCTATAGTGGCCTTATTAAATAAAATTTAAAAAAAATAAAATGTTTGAATTATGTTTTTTGTTTTGATGTAAGAGCAGTTAAACCAGAGCGGTCAAATTTGACCGGGAACACCAGAGTAAGGGGGGAGAAAGGAACATAACACAAGGGTTAAGAGGAGCTGGTGTCTGGACCGATTTTGCAGCAACAAGATGAACTCTCCTCCCGTGGTTCGGAGCGAATGAACAGGCGGTTTCTCATATCTATTTGTATCTGTGATGATCTGCTCTACTGTGTAGCCGTGGGAGAAAGAGAGAGAGACACACACAGAGAGAGAGAGAGAGAGAGAGAGAGGAACCCCGGGTTGATGAAGTGCGATGAGGACGTCACAGATAGAGAAGGCTGTGTATTTTCGGCCTCTTTACGTGGCTGCTGATTGGAGAGACATACTGTACTCTGCACTTCAGGAACCTATAAGACAGGAAATGATGACGGTGGCGGTGTTGTGGGTGGAGTGTGTGTGGGGGGGCTGAGAGAGAGAGAGAGAGAGAGAGAGGAGGCGAATTAGCAGTGTGATTATTATGGAGTGGCAGGCCAAGCACTGAAGAAAGGAGGAGGAGGAGGAGGAGGTGGTGGGGGGGGGCAGGCAAATGCATATTATGGGATGTCTGTGTTGTCAGGCAGGGGGGAGGGGCGCAGGCGGTGAAGTAAGGAGGGGGGGTGAGAATTATAGTCTGGCCTAGGCCTGTTTTTGTGTGCGGTATCCCCCCTCTTCCTCCCCCCCCCTCATTCCCCCTCCCTCCCCCAAGCCTGCATGCATGCGTGTGTGTGTGTGTGTGTGTGTGTGTGTGTGTGTGCGTGCGTGCGTGCGCACGTGCATCGACATCACAGCTGGACGTGCGCAGACTACGATGTATGTCAGGGAAATAGTATCTATCTTCAGGTGCAGGGTGACTCACATGGAAGAAGGCAGCGAGACCCGAGAGACGAGGCAGCACAAAAGACACAGAGGCAGAGTGGCAGCTGGGAATTCATCAAAAAAAAAAAAAAAACTTTGCTGGCAAACTCTCTGAGCCGCACGCCGAGCACAATACGCTCCCTGTCCCCTGTAATGTAAATGATTGAGGCAGCGATGGAGCCGCGAACGCGTTTGTGTGCAGCAATTTTGCCTTGTTTACTGCACGAACCACTGAGGACCCTTCGCAGTGTCCTTTTGTGCCGATTTAAAACGTCACGCAGCTTCTCGTCATACTCGCTGCACTTTAGCCATTAAAACCAATTTAGACACACACTGGGGAGCTCTGGCGTAACATGATATGGGAGCCTGGTCGGTATCCGCTCAAAACTGCACAAGAACGGGGGTGAAAATTTCATTTTTACAGACCTCGTCACAACTGGTTTTTGGCTTCTGGCCCGGCTGACTGCTGTTCCCACACTGAGCCGCGACACAAAGATGTTACAACACGTCGGCGAGTCTCTGCTGCAATTAAGCAGCGCGTGCCGGGAGAGCCAACCTGCAGATATTCAGCTTATAATGATATAATACGCAAAAGCAGCAGATCCGCGTACTTGAGAAGCCGGAATGAGTTTGCCACCGTGGAGCTGCGGAGGACAGTGTCAGTCCTTCGGCCCACCACAGACGACTCAAAGATTCAGGTCAAAGGTTTCGCTCATCCCGCGACATCTCTGAACGTACACCAGGTGGATTGCTACTAAATGTTTGCACAGACGTGCATGGTAGGATGGATCCTACTGACGTTTCCTCTAGCGCCACCATGGGGTCGGCATTTGGATTGCGCATTTGAATTCTTACAAATTTTAATTTTAGTTTAGTATCGTTATATAATTAAGACAATCTCATAGCGCTACTAATTCCCCAATTTCACAGGAAAAATGACGTAATGATTGCAATGTAATGATTTAGTCCATTGTGTCTCAGCCTGTGGTCACTGATTCGGGTATATTTATCTCTCCTGCCACCACGATGTCGGCATTTGTGGTTTTAAGATAAGATAAGCTTTCGCTGATGCCCAGAGGGGAAATACGGGTGTTGCATCTGCACAAGTCATTCAGTTTGGTTCAGACATTCATGCATTCACGTCAGGAAGAATTGTAATGACTTCGGTTTATGGCCAAATACCTGCAAAACTAATATTTTGTGCTGCTAATCAACGAATATTAAGACAAGCATTATGCCTGGTTAAACATCAGCATGTTAGCATTGTCGTTGTCGGCATGCTAACTGCTGACCGTGAATACAGCCACACAGAGCTGCTAGCACGACCGCAGTCCTTTAAATCGGCATACCACTGTGTGGATTAAGCCCAATTTTAACCCCAAATTGGTTGCCCCCGACGTGCATGACATCTCATTTATTGCATGAACAATCAACCATCCTGCTGTCAGACGATTGGCTGGATTTGGTCGGCCGTCTGCAGTTTGAGCCAAAAGCTCTGTTATTGGAGGTATTTTACATGTTGTAACGCTCGATATATATATATACATTTCCTTCCTCTTATTGTCTGTTATAATAGTATATTATTTACTAATAGTAGAATTGCACAAAGTAGTGCTGCGTTTCTCTTTTTGTCACGATGGTTAAGGATGCTTTTGTCTTGTTTGAATGAACTTTATTTGGACAGTGTGAGCGTGTAAATTGCAGGTTCTGGCCGTCGGAAAGGCCGATGAGATTTAAGTTGAATAAAAACGCACGGTCTGCCAAGCTTAAGCCTTGTTGTTTGATAAGTGACTTTAAACTGTGTATTAGTTTTTCCGTCAAATCGACTAATTGTTTTAGAGCTGCTCATAACTTGCAACGTGAGACTGGAGAGATGACACAGTTAGGAGTGACGACAGCGGATGAAAAGGTCACAGGGAAGATTTGAAATCCACAACATCATCTGAGCCGTCTGGGACATCCGGACATCCCCGACGTACCAATCTAATATTTTTATGTTCTCTCCATCTGTCAGCCGCTGCGGTGTGTTATCTCATGTAGCAGACATGTTGGCTCTGATCAAATCCATTTGTTATCTGGTGCAGCCTCAGTGCGAGTACTGCAGGGCAGGATAGGTGGAGCGGAGGTGGTGTCTGAGCAGGAGGGGGGGGGCGCAGTCGAGAAGTATTATGGTATGCATTTTGACTTACATGATAATCTGACCCCGCCTGTAACCCTCCTCCGCCGCCACCACCCTTCTGCTTAGCTTATTACCATGGCGACCAGCAGCGCAGGAGCACTATTATGGTCTGTAGCCCCCCCCACCCCCCACCCTTCCTCCTTTATCCTTTTTGCCTCAGAAATGATGATATTATCATTATGTGATATGCAATTCTGCAAGTGTGGCAACGTGTGGGAGGGGCGTCGAGAGCCGTGCACGAGGTTTCTATGACAACTGCCCCCAGCATCCTTCTGATTGGTGATTATGGGATGTTACCCCCCCCCCCCAAATGCACACATGAACACTGTGTCCATAGTCAAGGAAAGGAGATGTGTGGGGGAGGGGGGAAAAGATGCAAACCAAGGGAGAAAGAAGAAGAAGAAATGGAGGGAAAAGAAAGACAGAGAAGTTGGCTTTTTAAGTCGTTCCTCGTGGCGGCCGGTGTGACGGAGGGATACAGCGACAGAAGCTGGTCTCGCCGGGGGGGGGGGGGGACAAAGGAAAGGCCACAAGAGAAAGGAACAGATAGAGTCCAAGTAAAAGGTGTGCTGAGTCACGGCCGCCTGTAAGAAAAGAGGCCAGAGGCGGAGCAGAGGGGGAAGCTCGGAGCAGGTTAAAAGCCAAAGTGTCGGGGCACTGCAACAATACGCTGACATGAATAATTTGTTAGTGGGTTCATAAATCCTCCATTAATTAAAACGATCTCATATCCCGGGCTAATTTCCCAATTTCACAGGAAGAATGACGCAGGCGTGCAATGATGATTTAATGTCACAGTGTTGTGGCCACTGCTGTGCAAGAAGCTGGAATGTTTTATCTGCACAATAGGCCGTTCATCGCGAGCGAATAACGCCTTGGAAAACCACCACCAGCTGTCATCTTTGCCTGCTTGCAACGATTTTCCCAAAAAAAAACCCAGATATTCTACAACAAACGCTATCCGGTCACAGGTATGTGGAGCCTGCGTCCTTCTGAGGAAGCCTTCACAGGCCTCGAAGGCCGAGCCGAGCGTTACTGAACCTACCTTGACAGCTGCAGCTGAGGCTGCTAAGGCCCCTTGGTCATTAAACATTCCCAAAACCCAACTCTTACATAATAACGTGTAATCCTCCTCGGTGGCTGTTGACGCCACGTTCTCCTAATAATAATGCCATAATGAATTTTAAAGAGCCACGTTCTCCCAGCTTTGTGACGGGATGAACCGGAGTCCCGGCAAAACAAAACCCAGCATGACCTCTTATGAAAACAGACTGTGTTGGCCAATCAGAAACGTACAGGTGCACATTCCTGGTAAATAGCGTTGTAACGTGAACGGCGTATTTGTACTGTTTACAGTACAAATACGTGTCCATCACTTCGACAGGCTAAATAACAAAACAAAAACACCTCCCTGTATGACGCAACGGCACTCGGCAGCACCGTGAAGTGATCTCTGCTACATTATCACCTTCACGGAGGGAGGATTTATTGCAACTGAGAGTCTGTCAAGCACATGAGAAGCACCGTGAATGTGAATACAGAATGTCCAATGAAAGCATGATGCAGTGATGTATTTCTCCCTTTGGCATCGATGTGCTGTTGCTTGAATTTGAATAGGGTCTATCAGATGGGCGACAACACCTGTCATCACAGAGCCCAGCAGCCTTTTGGTATATATACACTTTCTGTTGGGCTTTGGCCTGATGAATATACGACCAGCATCAAAAAAGTGTTGTTCATGTAAGTGGTTTGGAGTCCGTCCTTGCATCCTGACACGCAACATGGGCGCCTTCTAACGTAACGTTCGAGTGTCCATGTACATTTGGCTGTGTAGTGCACCTTGGCTGGGTGCACCCCCCCCCAGCCCCCCCCAGCCCCAGGGACTTGTGGGTGACTCGGGCAGCATCAGGAGGGCAGACTCGTCCCACAGCGCTACGACAACACACATATCTCACTCTGATGCGTCACAGGCCCCCGAACGCGCAGCGCCCCATTAGCCGACACGGACGCCGCTGATTTCCCGTGTGGCAAAGCGTCATTCGGAAGCCTCTCTGCCACACCGCGCGCTGACAGTTCTGCATTTCGCCCCACAGCCTAAATGTACTACAGGCAGTCAATGGTGGGAAAATACTGTCTAGGATCCCAGACGTTTTTCCCACCATTGAGTGCAATGCATTTCCAGACAGCCTGTGGAGCAACTGTGTGTGTGTGTGTGTGTGTGTGTGTGTGTGTGTGTGTGTGTGTAGACAGCTTAACTCAGCTGTTGGCTTGGCTCTTGTACTTCTGGGCTCCCAGTTTCTTGTTTTGAAGGCGGGCGGGCTTAAAGCAGCCGGCTTGGTGGGTTTTGACTACAGCTTGACCCGCGTGACCTCCTCCCCGGGGGGGGGCCGTGAGCGCTACCCGACTTCTAAACCTCACACCGACCCGTGCGCAGGACGCTGTGCTCCCCGACCTTCTCGGGCTCCGTGCCGCCGCCGCCGCCGCCGACGATGAGACGGCCTTTATGGTGAGTCACGTATATGAAGACGACGTTGCACTTCAGCTCCTACTTGGCGGTGGAGGGGCTGGGGGCTCCCGCCTGGGTCACCCCGGTGTCAGCCCCACTTTTGGTGACCTTAAGGCTCCTCTGACGGTGGCTGCGGCGGCACATCCTGCGCAGCCGCGTCTCATATACAGTACGGTGCCTGCGCATACATGCAAACGTGCACTCTGAAGTTAAGCAGTCATGTGGCACACACAGTTGCCATGTGACGGCTTTTCCTTTCCCCCCCCCCCCCTCCTTTCTCCTATCTCTCTCTTTTTGGAGTTATGCTCATTGAGGGATGTCAGTGACTGAGCTCATTAGTATTATGGGATGCCGCACGGGCAGAGAGGGGGGGGGATCGTCTCCATGGTAACCCTGGTTTCGAAGGGAGGGGGAATGGGGAAGAGACTGTAGGAGAGGGAGGGGTGAGTTGACTATTATGGTCTGTACGTTGCAAGGTAACTATGCAGAGTGGGGGAGGGGTGACTGAAGTGTGTGTGTGTGTGTGTGTGTGTGTGTGGTGGATTGGGGGGGGATATTATGGGATGCCTGCCCCCTGATCTCTTTGTGTGTGTGCGCGCGCGCGCGCGGGGTGTGTGTAGTGTGCGAGGGAGAGAAAGAGGAGACGGCGTCGTGCGCACACGCTGCCACAAAAACACGGAAATATATTTAAATTGTATGTATACCGTTACATTAACAAAAAGAGCTCCCAAGTACTGACTGACAGACAAACTGAGGCCGGAGTTGCTGTTTTTTGGAAGCCGTGTGAATCAAGTTGTGAGTATGTCAGGTTTTGTTCTTTTTTTGTGTTTTTTTTTTGGGGGGGTTTTATTGTTTGCAGGTTGACTCGGGTCCGGGTGAGGTGGCCGGGGAGACACGGCCTCGGGTACCGGGCTGTCAGCGGCGACGTGTTTTGTGACGAGATAGTCGAAGTGTGTGAAGCGGCTCGCTTCTGTAGTTCCGTCTCAAATCTGAACCTGGCCGCCGGTCAAGCTCGGCTAGCACGCATGCTAACGGCACGGAAACCACCGATAGCGGCAAGATGGCACGTCGGCGGCGGCGGCGGCGGCGTGCGTGAGGCTGCCGATGTCCGTGTGCTGTCCAGCCTCGCGGACACGTAAAGTTGGACCGCGGAGGTCCACGCGGCCGTGTGGGCATGTTGCTCGGTGTTTTACCGGGAGTTGTGTTTTCAATGCTGTTGGGTGCTAAAAAAAAATTCACTTCCGTTTTCTTTCGTGTGTGTGTGTGTGTGTTTTTGTTTTTTTGTTCTCATGTCCCCTGTCGGAACCCTGGCCGGCCGCCCGCTCTGCTAACTACACAAGCACACGCCGCGACTTGGACCGACGCGAGGACCGGGTCGGAACTCTGGATTACCCCACAAGCAAGCAACTTTATTTAGTTAGCTAAACTGCTAGCTAACTGAATAGAAAGTTTCCTGCTGTGCGCTATGTCTGGAAGCGAGGACGACAGAGATGATTACGGAGCCCCCGACGACCGCTTGATGCACGGTAAGACGAGGCTCATTCGTTAGCCCAAGTTGCTAACGTTCACGCTGGCTAGCATGAGCAGATGTTTTCGCTGACGTTCATATCAATCATGTTTCGTTAGCACGGGCGCTCGCTAGTCGGCGTTGCTAACCGCCGGGCGGCTAACGTTAGCAAACCGCGCTGCCTGCACAGCCCCCGTTTGTTTTTCCTTTGCAAAAATAAAATGACTGTCTTTTGTTTAGTTTTTCACACCGAACACCGCCGGAGGCGACGCGGCTCATAAGCTGCGTTGTTGTGAAGCCGCGCCGACTGACCGGCATGTTCCCGGGGCCTAACGTTTAGCTGCCGCCAGTCCGCTACCGGTGTTTTTTTTTTACGTGTCGATGACAAGATGGAGGCAGCCAGTTAGCTTGGAAGCTGGCGGATGACGTTCTGAGTCATTCCCCCTCCTCATGGCCGGCGCCTTCGGTTTCAGTGTGTGTGGTGTGGGGGGGGGGGAAGAAAAAGGGGGAAAAAAGTAGAAAGAATAATACTACACAGTGAACAAGATGTCTGGCGTCTTGTTTAAACTCCTTTTAAAGACCCAACTGGCGTCTTTCTGCGACAGGCGCGGCCGAAGGTCGCATTGTTTACAGTTTGTGTAAATCCGGCGACCACGCGCGGCGCGACCGTTGAGGAGAAGTAGTCCTACAAGTTAGCTTTAAAGTGCTAGTATCGAGTCGAAAACTCAACATTTTACACATGGAATATCGCCAACTTTAGTGTTATTTTTTTCTTCTTCACAAATGTGATAAATTATGACTGTGTGCGCAAACGGGAGCGGACCGCTGCAGAAAGATGTGGACGAGCGTCGACGTTGTCGGGTTTAAACGCACCTGCTTTAGGCAACGCAATGGCACGAAAGGTTTATTTTCTGCCATCTTTTAATATCGGACATCCCGACCGTAGGAGCTTGGTTTGAAACGTGTTCAAGACGGGTCACAAGTAGAGCTGTGGCTTATGATCACATTCATTATCACTTAATCATTATACAGCCTATAAATTGGCAGAATATAATAAACAGAGTCCCAAGTCCAGCTCCATATGTTGTTGTCCAGTACAAAAGCCATACATGTGTTCTTTATGCAATGATGCAAAACAGAGACAAGTGGCAAAGCATCACACTGGGACCAGGCGATGGTTTGTGTGTGTCCTTTAAAATAAAACTTAAATAATTTATGGATTATTTAAAACGCAAAATGTGTTGCTGTTTTAATTTTCTGTCGATTTGAATGATAGATTAATGTATTAATTGCAACTCGGCTGTAAATCCATCAGGCTTCCATATGCTGACCATTAAGATTCCAGTGTTTGAACATTGAACGCAGCAGAGAATAAAGGCCCGTCTGTAGCTCCATTATTCTGACGTTCTACCGGGTCAAAACTGGAGACTTGTGTTGATTTTTGCTACTGAGTGTCATGTCAAGTCTATAAGAACTCAAATGTCAAGTAGGTGCAATCTCCGAGCAGATAAGTCAAGGTCAAGTCGCATACACGCACTTTTTTCTTTTTCTTTTTCTTTTTTTTGTGGCTTGCGGCTGATTCGAGTCTCAGTCTACAGCTCAGGGCCCTTTGGAGGTTGAGATGCTTTTGGAAAACTACACAAAACACTCAAACTTGCATCAAGTAGAAAACACTATCGCGGTGTTTGCAAGGAGCCTCAGTGTGAGCTCTGAGTGTCTCTTAACATGTTTAAGTGCAATTATTATTTTTCTGTTTGGAACTCCTCCACGCCAAGCTTGGTCTCCGTTTTTTTTTATATGACCCGAAAAGCTCATCACATTAAAGCTTCTTCCTTACCAGGTGCATCTTAGTGGCAACTTGCCATTTACTTTTTATCATAGTCAATTACATTAATAGGCTCTGAGTGCCATAGCACTTCACTTTGGAGCCACTGAGGCAGTGCCAAACACTGGAATGAGATCCTGTCTGTCCTGCAGGAGTGTGTGGTAACTCATAATGGGTTATAAACAAGTTATTTTTTTTTAACCACTAAAGCAAAACTGATTTGAATCATCCCCCTATGGTCAATTTGTAAAATGAGGTAGTAACCAAATCCACTAGCTTATCCCCTACTAGTCCTGGTTCTCAGGACTCCTGTTGGGTTTTATTCTATCCGCCTAATCAAGGACCACGTTAATATAATTTGCCACCAGGTGAACGTGGTTGCAGCCTAGCAGGGAATAGGAGGAGGAGAGGGGGGGGGGGGCAGAGGGCAGAATTATCCTGCTCAAGACAAAACTTTGTCCCCTGACTTTAAACCAAAAACTAACAGCTAGTGGAAAATGTGGCATCCTGATGGCGATCATTTGAGTATGAATCGGAGACCAATCAATCAGTCCTTATATTCAGTGATGTGCTAAAAAGTCTGTCTGTGAAAGCACTCTCAAATGGAAAACACCCCCGACGTAGCAATGAGTTTAAGTTCTATCTTTGTCATATGTGTGACGGTTACAGTGGAGCAGTCGTTTGTTCTTGTTCTCAGGCTTCCTCCAACAATGCTCAATTTGTACAAAAGAAACTCAAGTAAATGTGACGGAGAACCTAAGTCAAGGACACATATATAGTGCAGAAGTTAAAATATAGGATACGGTATAGTATGAAATATAACGCTGACTGTGCAGTAATGTAGTAAATGTGAGCGCTGGTTACGTACAGGACCCGGGACACGGCAGTCGTCCTTGCCGCCATCTTCGCCATTTACGGCATGATATTAGTTTGTTCTGTAAATATTTACAATACCTCTCCAAAACTCTAAATAAGGAAAAGTCGAAACACAGATGTAAAAAAATAAATGAAAATACAAGAACGTGGAAGAAGCAGCTAAATGCCGGTGGATGCAAACTGAACCAGCGTGTTTCGTGTTTTGTTCGCTGCCTGATATGCAAGTATCTATCGTCACGGCTCTCTGTTTTTGGGCGGCGTGATGATGACATTGCTGCGCTCTGACACCCAGTCGCTCCTCTTTACATCTTAACCAGGAAATGTCTCCGCTGGCCCCATTTTTATTTGTTTTTTTATTTATTTTTTGCAGATGATGAGGAAGAGGATATCTCGGAGAACGAGACTCCGAAGGTGAAGAAGAAGAAAAAGGCTAAGAAGAGCAGAGAGAGCAAGGGCAGCAAGAGGCGGTCGCGCAGAGAGGTAAGGATGCTGTGTGTGCGGTCACTCACTGTAGCTATACTCTGAAAGTAACAAACATGAGAACCTTTTAGTCCCACGTCCAGATGATGTGTTAAATGGAAACTAGGAACAACGACTAACACCCAGAGACTGTTAGTGAAGCTTCACTCACGCATGACTGCCTGCAGGCTCTGATAATCTTTATATGTAGGCAAAACGGCCAACAAAGTCAAATTTGCCTGCAAGTAGATACGATTGTATAATGCCATCCTCTCTTTTTGCCCTCATGCGGTAGAATTTCACAGACGAAACATTTTTACTCTATATTTTGCTTGTATTTCCTTATTGTGCGTTAGGCACCTCAAACTAAGGATGGGAATGGAGATCCAGTTCCAAATGGACGGATCCATCGGAGTTGTACGCCTCCGAGCTTATCAGTTCCTTTTATTGATGCCGGCGTCTTTTTCTGACAGTGGCACGTTGTTGCAAAACAGTGACGTCAGCTCAATACGCCGCCGAAACTTCCAACGAGAAGGAGTCGTGGCGAAGAGGAAGAAACGATGAAAGATGATATCAGCGCGTGTATGAATGTCTGTGAAACGGATAATTTAAAGAAACGTTCAGGATGGAAACATCAGCAATATGCTGAAACTTATATATTTCTACGCAACATGGGCTTTAATTCCATGAGTGCCGTGTGTTTGACACTACGCACGAGTGCCGCTGATTCCCAGCCGAGCAGCGTGTCAATTACAGAGGGCAAATATCCGGTTATGATAACCATTAGCGCTCCAGAAACCTGAGAAAACCGACATGAAAAACCAACGCTGTGCAAACATTCTTTCGTTTCATCCATGTTCGATGACGGCAGACGGACTGCTGCTAAAGTTAGCTCTCAGGCTACAGCCAGCCCGACCCGCCCATCGGCGCCCCCCGTTGATGCTAAAAACCTGGGAAGGCCTACTTTCTTCCACACAGAAAACTGATCATGAATCAGTAAGGAAATCGATAAAGAATCGGACGAGTAAGCGGAATCGATAATGGCCTTGGTATCAATAAAATCTTATCAGTTGACATCCCGATCCCAATATATTCTTCTTTTTTCCCTCCAACCACTCTTTAAATTATAGGGCTGGTTTTCCTACTTTAAGAACTTTGTCTACAGCACATCTCTATTACACCATTAGAAAGGACAACGGCTTTTAAAATGGCAGAAGTGCAGTTATTTACTACTGTAACTCACTACTAGAAGTGTTGAAATTTGACTTCCGTTTTTTGAAATTTAAATGAATCACATCCCATATTTCCTTTACAAACTGTGTTTTTACTTGCAGTATTTCATAAGAGAACCCAGTCTATGTCCTGTTCCATGTCCCGCTCACATCATTCTTTAAACATTATGGTTTCAGTTTGCTGACTCTTCGCTCTCCTTGTCCCAGGAGCTTCCCATCAGCTCCCCGGAGCCCATGGACATCGGCGGGGTGGAAGAGGCTGAAGATGGCGTACCTGTCCAGCGCTCTGACAGCGAGGGCAGCGACTACACTCCAGGACGCAAGAAGAAGAAGAGAGCCAGCAGCGGCAAAGAAAAGAAGCGGAGCAGTGCCGGCGCCGATAGGAGCGCCTCCAAGAAGAAAGACCCGGAGCCAGAGGAGGACGAGGACGACGATGACGACGACGACGGCTCGGTGAGGAAACGAGGCCATTCTAGAGAATTTTATTATAATATTTATCTTTTCTCCGGCTTGAAAAGCATTTAGAGTCGGACAAAAAGAAGTCTTCTCTGAACGCCAGAGAACTCAACGATTGCAATGGAGTCATAGTAATTCTTTCATGCATAATTGCGTGGAATCTAATTATAGTGATAAATTGCAGTCGGTGCGAGCTGGGAGGTTTCCCCAGTTATAGTATATATATATATTTATGTAAAAGTCTACAATAAAAGCTGAATCCATCAAATTCAGCAAATTCAGCTGGCTGACAAAGAAAATCAAAAAGACAGAAGTGCAGAGGAAGAAGTAGCATATCAAAGTAGAAACTGTTCAAGTGGGAAAAGGGATACCTGGGTAATTAATTAATATAAAGTGATCTAATGACGATGATGACGGCGACTTTGAATGTCGATCTTAAAGGACCACACGTGTGTTTTTAGCTTCACAAAGACGAATCGTGCATACTCAACATTTCTGCTGACTGTTTAACATTTTGGGTGTTTTTCCTGTTGTTCCATCAGCCATTTGTTCCTGTTGATCACTGAAAGTCAATCTGCTGACTCGTAAACTTATTTACTTTTGTCAATGTGAATGTGGTTAAACCAGAACTGTAAAGTATAGTAATGGTTAATGGGCCAAAACATACAAAACCACTGGCTTTTTTTTTTTTTTTTTATGTGTGTGTTAAAATCTTATGTCATCCAATTCTATTACAGCTAAAGCGTCCTCCTTTATCTATTTTTTATTTTTTTTGGAATATAATTTTTGTAAGAGCCCTTTCTTTGCTCCTTGATGGGCACCTATTGACTGTGCACCTGTAATGGAGTCGCTCCTGGTTTGACAAACAGAGCTGCAATATGAGAGATGTTTAAACAAAGAGCTGCGCCTGGTGGACTCGAGGCCCAGCGGCCAATAGGGGGCCTTGTAGTTAATGACACTTACGCAAGGGGTGGCGTGGGGCGGGTGTGTAAGGCATATATGTTGTTACCATGGTAACTAGTGCGGCTCTGCGCTGACCCTCTTTCTTTTTGGTTAGATAAACACATTTTAATTCATTGGCAGAGCCGCCCTCAGTGCAGTCTGCAGCCGCGCTCTGTAAGACGAAGAATTGGGAAGCAGCCTCTTTTTCTCTTTGGTGAAAGGCTGACGGACGAGGAAGGTGCAGGGTGGTGCACATCAAAGTAGCAGTGGCTGAAATGAACTGCTCACCTGCTCGGGGCCTTTTAAACTTCAGGGGATCAGCTCCAACCTGCAAGAAATTGGATTTATTGGAAATCTTTATTGCAGGGAGTTTAAGGTTTTCAGAGGAAAGGCTGCAGTTTAGACACTTTAAACCACTCTGAAGAGCTGAAATAATTAGCTTAGATTAACGACATTTCCGGGGCATCTATTTTGAAAATTGGTTAATCATTTAAGTCCATTTCCAAGTGAAGATGTCAAAACATTTTGTGGTTCCAGCATTTTTTAAAACTTTTTGTTAAAGTAAACTGAATGTTTTGTGTTTTGTTGTACAAAACAAGCAATTTGAAGATGACTAATTTGGGTTCTTCTCCAGGAAATGATGTGAAACGTCGTGATTATGTTCTGATTTAATAAAGCACTGGCAGCTGAATTATAATTTATAATGAAACCGTTGTTAGTTGCTGCTGCCCAAGTTTCAGCCTTTTGATCTGAGTGACTCACAATCGGATGTGAAAGTTGGACATCTGGGACAAAGTTTAAAGAGCATTGTAGGCTTCAGATTACGGATTTTCAAATTTTTTTATTATCAATGAATGATTGTCATTTGGTTCATAGAATGTCAAAAGTAAAGTCTTTACATGTTTTTGATTAAACAAAAAAAAGCTTTCAGTTAACAATGATATGAAACTGAAGCAAATCTGTTTGTTGACGAATCAACTGTATTGGCACTAAATTAGTAACTGTTTACAGGCCATTTAATGTAATTATCTTTAAAAACTAAGCTGTCAGTGTGGCACGTCTTATTGGCCTTAATGTTAATTTGTGTGGTATTTGTTTGCTTGCTGGGTTCTATTTTCAAATCAAATCAAATCAAATTTTATTTATATAGCGCTATATCATAACAAAGTTATCTCATAGCATTTGTAAATATAGAGCAAGTTCAAGCCAACTCTATATCTACAGACCCAACAATT
>JAVQJF010110642.1:0-30047 GCA_036023855.1 Gadopsis marmoratus | reverse complement strand
GAGAGAGAGAGAGAGAGAGAGAGAGAGAGAGAGAGAGAGAGAGAGAGAGAGAGAGAGAGGAGGAAGTCCCAGGAGGAGGATGACTTTTGAGCTGCTTCATCTCAAACTCTGGTCAGGCTCTTTCTCTGCCGCCTGATTCAAGTCAGCGCACCCTTCGCTCGCCCCGCCACCATCCCCTCCCTCATCATCATTCCCTTTCTACTCCTTCACCAGCCGCTCCCTCGCCTCCTTTCAATGATATACAACGCATATATAAAGACGTCACTTAATGCAGGTTTAAAATGCGATGTTACGGTGGGGCCACACACACACACAGAATAGAAAAGGCGAAATGTAAAACAGATGTCCTGCACTTTGGAATAGCAGCGATTTCCTTTCCTCCTACTTTGTTTATCCCTTTGTTCCTTTTACTTTCTCCTTTAATCCATCTTCTCTTACATGCATTTCTTGCTCCTTGGCTCCCATCCGTTTTATTCTCTTTTTTCCCCTCATCCATTCCTCCCCCTTTCCTTTTGTTCCGTTGTCCGTCCATACTTCTCCCTCCCTCCCTCCCTCTCTGGCAGGGGGCTGATAGTTGAGCCTGGACAGGATATTTTGGCCGATCTCTCTCTCACGTTCTGGTCCATTGGGTTCCAGTGCGGCTCCGTCCTGCACGCTAAACACCGACTCATAAATCAAAACCTCGGCGAGAAGCTCGGAGCACTTTGCCAGCGTGAAGCCACATCGGCACTTCCTCTCTCTCTCTCTCTCTCTCCCCGTCGCAAGCACATCTTACTGTACTTGTGAGGACCTTCCAGGGACAGCTACTAACTCCTAACCCCGAACCACATACCTACGCCTAATCTTAATTACAACCGTAACCCTAAACTTAATGCAAATCCTAAAAAAAAAAAAAAAAAAAAAAAATCGCTCCTTAACGTCACAGCAAAAACAACCTTTTCCATCTTGCTTGCCAACTCTCCAGGCCCCGTTAAACAAACATTTTTAATAAACAAAAACACACATCCTATGAAAATCTCATTACTGTCACTTCCTTAAAAAGCAGTGCAACTGTAAGGATTATCTCAGCCCCTCATAAAAGTTCCAACCCAATTAACTTGCACAGATTACTAAACAATGCCGCCTTGAACAAAGTGAGGTATCTTGCTACTGGATATCCTGCTTGCTGTGAACTAATTAAAATTACCTCTCTCTTCACAATATTACATCTCAACAGAAAGCAGATCAGATTAACAGCCGTCTCCCTCTGGATGCACAAGCCTTTTGAAGAGTATCGGGAAACATGTATAGCACCATTCAAAGTCCAATCATAGCATTTCTAATTAGCCTAAACTGAAAATAACAGTCTTGACATTTTGGGAAATGTCTCTTATGATACAGCCAGAAGCCGGTTAGCTTACGTATTTCTTGGTCAGTTCTGTACAAATTAAACAAAACCGAGATGTAAAAAGTGTTAATTAATGAGCTTTAGAAGTGCTGGTAGGTGAATTTAGTCATCATTGGATTGTTTCCATTCTTATTTAACTCTGCAAAGCGAATCAGCCTACTTCCCAAAATATTGAATATGCACCTGTAGGCTTGAAAAGTGGCTCTGGAAAGTTTGTAAAAATCGCTCTTTCTTGGAGACCCAGGTCCCTGAAACCTTTCAAACCTGCAGCACAATCAACCTTTCTGCTGTTAATCTATATGTTTCTCTGTAACTGTGTCCTAATATTTCCTCCTGACGGCTCTAAAGCTCCACCAAGTAGCTTTATTTGGACATACTGAACATATTTATGAACAGAGGACAAATGGATTATGGTACAGGAGCGGTTATGATGTTATTTCTTTGTCTTTGTCACCGCTGTTGATACAAGATGCTGCTGTCCTTCACAAAGACAAGCTACAGAGCCACCTTTCAACTCTGCAGGGGTGTCCGATACTCAAAAGACAAGATTTCCACGGGTGCATGGAACATACGGTTTCACTGAGAGTAGTTTGACATTTTGGGAAGTGTGCTTATTCGCATTCATGCCGATAGATGAGAAGATGAATCCTCTTGTGTTTGTGTCTATAAAAAACAACCGAGACGTAAAAACTACAAGTGGTGGTTTGGGATGTGTGAGATTATTTCTCGGCCGGGTGAAGTGGCTTCACGGAGCCTTGTCGTGGTGAGATTGCCAGACAACCAGCCGTTTCCAGTCTTCGTACTAAGACAAGCTAACCAGTGGCTTTGTCCGGCCAGACAAGACTCCTGGAAGTCAGCGTCCCCGGCGGAGGAAACAGCAGGAAAGCAAATTTAAGTGTGATCCCTAATATGTGGAACTTAAAAAACACAGACAACTATGACGAAAATCCCATTGGCCTCTGTCCGTGCGAGGGCAGGGAAGGCAATACATCTGGGTGGCCAAGCAGACGATACGCACTAATTCCTGGTCTGCACATCTTCAGGCGTCAAAATAATCCGCTGGAAGCCAGTCGCCAGTGGACGTGCTGCTGTGTGTGATGGAGGGGCAAGGTGGGTGTGGTGGGATGACAGTGTACAGAAAACTCCACACACAGTTTACAACCAGTGTACATCGAGGCAAGAGTGAGAAAACAGCCGGCGTGGTGATTTAGGAACAGGCTGTACATCAGCCACACAGGGACACGCCGAGTCCTTGGCTGTCAGGAGGCACATCGGAGGAGGAAATAGTACCTTTAACTGCCTCCACTCCTCCTGCACCTCCACCTTTTACTGCATACATCCATCTGTCTACCTATTCATCCATCCATCTGCCCACCCGACAACCCATCCATCCATCGTTCCTCCCCATTTTGCCCGACAGGGAGGTAGACCGCTGCGTGATTGAACGGCACGCAGCCCAACATCACTTTTGACTTCACGACACAGGCGTTGGGAGGCGGAAAGAAAAGCACATCAAGGCGACTGCGGCGGAAGGGCGACGTAGAAACGGCAAACAAAACGGCCGACAATGAAAATGTCAGTCAGTTTACAGGCTTTAGACAGAGCAGCTAATTAAGCTAAGCTTAGTCAACGGCAGACGACCACACAGCACAAAAACCTGCCTGTCAAGAGTCGAGGCGGGTCGGTGCAGAAGCTGAACTTTGTCACTGCTAACAAAAGGACAGCGTGTCCTTGGCTTGTAAGCTACAGTTTTCCAGCAGAGGTTTGAGTCTCATCGTGTCGGTCCGTCTCACACACACACTGGCCCGCCATTCAGAGGCCAAAAAGGAGCATTCGGATCTTTAAAATGCTTTCCGAATCATTTCTAAATGAAAAACAACATTCATCGATATATCTACAACGCACGCCGACATGATTTTTGACAACAAGGCAGACTTTGGGGGTTTCAGGTGGCTCCTTTGCTTCTCCCCTTTCAAATTTCCCCGCTGCTGGCCAGACATTCATCACGTTGATGTTGCCCACTTGTATAATTCCAGATTAGCTATGTATCATCACGAGTGCGTCGCCGCAGCAGTGCACGCGGGTTCAGCTGACGCGCACAGTGCTGAATAGCTCACTCGAGGAGGTGGGAAAGTGATTGCGTTTGCGGCTGCGTGGCTCCACGTTATTGACCGCGTTGCAAATCTGTCCGCTGTGACTGTGAGTTAGGAAGCTAATAATGTCTTTATGTAGCCGTGTTCAGATTGTGCAGACACCACAGAGGCTGATCTCACCTCTCGGTTAGTACGAGTTCGTCCGGAGAAGAATTAACAGCTGAAACCGGCCTGCTGGAGAGTTTGATTGGAAAGCAAATCTGCACACCTGTGTGCCTTGCTGGTGGTTCACGATCGGAGACCTCGCCGTGTAAACAAAGGGGAATCAACAATGAATCGCAACGTTAATGGGCTGAAAGTCCGAAGCAGGCTGCACTCGTGCCGATGTTGAAACAGGTGTTCTTCCACGAGCTCGCAAAGAGAAACTGTGACCAGAGTTTAAAAACAGTTTAGAAACAGAGAGCCGTGCAGCAACAGTCCTCGGTGGTTAAGTGTTGACTGACAGTTTCGATTTGAGACTGGACCAGATAATTAATCCCTTAACGTTTAGTTTCCACCGGTTTATTTCCCCTCGAGTCGCTTTAAGGTTGGAAAATTCCACCCTGTCTGACAGTATCACATGCATATTCGTTCTGTATCCAGGATTTCTAACCTGCACACCTCCGTTGCTTACATAACTCACGGGGAACGCAAAATGTTGCCACGCCGGTGACCTCCGGCAAAAAAATACAACCCCAAAACAGACATGGAAGATTCAGTACTTCTGTGCACCACATTAGGACGAGTGGAAAGTGACTGGCCAATGTCTGAGCATGCAAACAGCTCAGCAGTGACGCAGTGGTGACATTTCTACGCTCTCCCCTGTAACAACTGTGTGTTTGTGTTGTGCTGGGACTTACTTGAAGCCAGGTGAGACGGCGCCACAGCTGCCCGACTTGAGCCAAATGCAGTAAGGGTCCCGGGAAGACAGACAGCTTCTGCACAACAGACACAGACACAGTCGGTCAGTGATGGAAGTAACTGTGGAGAGCAGCATTGTGAAGAACACCGTCGCCCCGGGTTGCACCGTGCGACTGAAAGTTTAGTGTCCCATGAGGCAAAGACGGAGAAGTGAAAAACCATAAAAGAAAATAAAAAATAAACACTAAACAAAACATTCAAATTGAACATGAAATTGCTGCATTTCCTTTTCATCACGCGCAGAGAAAAGTTCATCTACAAACATCTCTAATTGACAAAACAAAGGCGCCATTACTGTGAACGCTGAAATTGCAGCATCGATCTTTACACTGATTTGCTCAGACAAGGCTGTCGATACACAGATGTGTGGTATTTAAATGCAGTACTACTAAATCTTTTTATGACTGGACGACAACCACGTGGCGGTCTTCTTCATAGTATCAGCTGTGCTTGTATGTATGAAACATCCCAACATTACTGCACGAATGCAGACGATCAGGAAGGGAGGAAGATTGCAATCGGATTGGTGTTTGATTGGAGTTACGACTGTGGACTTACTGTAATTGTGAAAGGAATAAAAGCAGAGCTTGTTTTGCAGCCTCCTGCATCTCTTGCAGGCTTTAAAGTCCCAATCCATAACAGTCTTGATTATATAAATTACAAGTATTTACTCCCACATAATTCAAGAGTTTAACTTTGTAGACTGGAGCCGGAATCTATTGATAGAAAATAGATTAGAAAAACGACAACGATCAGCTGAGAAACAGTTCATTGCAACAGCAGCTCTGTTCAAGAGACGATCAATTTAGTCTGTTTTTTATTTGGAATAGAAGGCAAACTAATCAAAGAGAAACTGAAAAATCATGTGATGTTGCCTCGAACGCACGGTGATTTTCACTGTATGAGCAAACCGAACCAAGACACACCGTGTGAAAACAGGAACCGGGGTCATTTAGAAGAGGAGGACGACCAGCCAAGCGACAACAAGGAGCTCATACCTAAAATTCTGTCGCAGACAGACTCAACCCCCTTTTACCACCTCTGCAAGAATCAAACCACACAGATAAAAGTAAGAGACGGAAAGAGGATGAGGATGAGAGCCACAGAAGCACAGCCGGGTGCTGAAAACAAACCCCAGACTCAGACGTCGCGATGGGTTTTTTACTACACTTATAATTCTAAGCGTAGTAAGAAATGGGAAAACACTTCCCATGTGGCAATTTTATATAAACCACTCATTTAATATACAGAAAATGTGCTATATTGCGATATGAATCGTTATCTGGATATGAGGTTTTGATTATGTCACACAGCCCTAACTTGAATATGTGAGCTTAAGCCAAAAAACCACGTAGGGTCAAGTTGCCCTTTACCTGTTTTTAATCTATAATAACTTTGACTTATATCTTTAGTAAGGTTCTAAAGAGCGCCAGTGTCCGTGTCCATTCTCGTGGTTGAGCGTAAACTCTCTTGTTTGGACTGTACCTTTAAACCAGGATCACAGCAGGACACTCGGGCCACCATCAGTGCAGCCGCACGGACTAATCACGAGCAACAGCCAGCACTGTTCCAGCCTCACGTTAGCAGTCCGCAGACGAGCCCTGCTCGCAGGGCCGAATCTGTTTTTGTGATTTAGAACACGATAGTGGGTGGACAGCATTAACCGCCAGCAATAGCAGTCACATTCCTTAGTATAAAATCCTCCACTGTGAGACCCACACACGTCAGATTTGTTGATTAAACTCGTCCACTGATCTGCCGTCAGCCTTTCTGCCTCGTGTTTCATGTAAGACTGCGTTTCGTTTTGGTTTGTTTTCAAATCCTGCACTCTGGAATGAGTTGCATGATCCTCTTTGGCCTTCATCCTGCCACTGCATAACCGCCAAACAATGCCGGGTGTCAGTGAATTAACACGATTTCTCTTCACAGCTGCAGAACTTTCCTCTTTGCGGGTCTGTGGCTTTCACCCAGCAGCACCAACATAACGAGCAGAAAAAGTGCACGGTGACAAAAGACTGACAGCAATAATGTTTATCTGCCGTCGATCGACAGCCACTTCACAGAGATGTTTTTAGCCGTTATGCCGAAGAAGTAAAAATAAACAAATTGCAGACGCCTGGCGGCGCGGCGTCATGTCAAACCTGGGCCTTTACGCAAGTCAAGGAACAAGTTTTAATGAGTTTTAACGAGGACTCCTGTGAGCCGTTTTAAATATCTAAAATTATTTACAAGTATCTAAACTGAGCGAGCAGGTGTTGCCCCACCTTCACCTTCAGTCTGTAAACACTACAGAGAAATCCCACTGAGAGCACATCAGTGTGTCACTCTCACAGAACAGAGCGAAATCAACAATAGAAACTACTCCCTATAGCTCGCCTGCTGCTGGGAACAGAGTATAAACGCACGCAAGTATTCTTTACAATACTTTTTATGGAAACAACAGGAGAAACACCCACCAAGACCCAGACCTGGTGTCAGCGCCTTCCAAAACAACAGACAGGAGCCGTGGTTCACGCGTCGTGTCGCATAGACGCAAACTCAAGTCGGCTTTTTCACAAACACCTTTTCTTTGGACAGTTCGGTTTTTGGCGATTTAGCTCATATAAAGTTTGTGTTTATTCAACTCAACAGCCAACTTCGTGGTTCGTGAAATATCCCCCGAGTCTTTAAGCCTGTGCTGGCGAGGACGTTCGTGCGGCGAGCATCCCGGTGAAGACGCGTTTTATTCCACCGATTCCATAGCTGGACCAGCTTTATTATCCCAAAGTGTAACCGGTTGGCTGTGAGGGCACAGACAACAATATGCACATTAATAAACTAATTGATCTATGAGACACGGCCCACACATGTCACACCCCCACCTGAGCAGCATACCCATAAAGGGGAGGGGCTCAAGGCATTTTGGAGATTGTCCTGTTTGAACGCATCAGATTTGTGAATCGAGATTCTGCAAAACTTCTTTAAAAAACATCTCTATGTGGAACTGCACTGTGCTGCTGTGTGCTCTCTTTCCTCCAACTCTCCCTGCCCCCCCCCCCGCCCCCCTCTGCATCTCAGAATGTGTAACGACATTAATTGAATTAATGTCGTTACACATTCTGTGATGCAGGAGTGGTCACAAGTTCTGGAACAAGATACCTGTAATATTTACCCGGCAAGGACAAAAACAAAAAGGCATTTAAAATGACAACCGAATTTAATCGACACGTCAGAGTCAATTGAAAATTGAGCTTCACTTTACCGGCAGAACTACTGTAGTGAATCGTGTTAAACTACGGTCGGGAGTACCGACACCTTAACGTGCACAGGAAGTGGAAAAATCTAAACTCAAAGCGGGGTTTCTTTCTTCTCCTCTCACAGCATCCCAGACTGACAGAGGACTTCTGGGTATCGACGTCCTAAAATGACTACACACACACACACACACACACACACCCCCCCCCCGTGTGTGGCTGCCGATATGTCACACAGCATATTGCAAGCTTTCATGAATTATGCATACACTAGCCATAAGGTATACTGTATGACACACTCCCCATTCTGCCTCTCCGCACCTCTCCATCACCACATTCTTCTACGGTTACATGACAGGAACGAACCTCCACACTAAAGCACTCCGGGAAAGGAGGCCAGTCGTGTCCAGCTGTGGTTTTTCCCTAAGACACGTGAAGCAAAGTCGCGCGTCCTCTGTCTGACATTGCTCGCGCATTTGCAGTTAATGTGCGACGGGAGGAAGGCCTGTGCGTCCCCCATCACTCTTTAATACTTCAGACTTCTCTTCCGCCTTCTCGCTCTTATTCTGTCATGCTATGGCGAACAGATAGGTGGTGTGTATGTTCGCCTGGAGCCACAGTGTGTAAAAGGAACATCTATTAGCTGCTGAGAGGAGAAGGGATTTGTCCAGGCTCATAACTCCCAGCTTGTCATTTAGCCAAAATCCTGAGGGTGACACAGTGCCGACTTCCTGGAGATGGTTTCAGCTAATATGACTGCTGGTGAACAACCAAACACAAAGAAGGTATCCAATAAACGCTTTTAATTGAAGTAGATAGGTGATTAAACGCTCCGGTTATGCTACATTACATAGCTTTTCATAAAAAGATTTTAAAAAGTGCTTCTTTTGTCATCCACATGCAAGATTCAGATAATATTACAGATTATTACACCTTGGATCTTATGGTGTTGCTAATTAGATCATTGTCTTCACCAAATTAATTGCAGAGATCCACAAATGTGTCAACGAAGAGGTCCAATGGGACAAGAAATGTGAGCAGTCAGACGACACGCTAGTCATTTAGTAACTTATTTTAAAGAGAAAATGAAAACTGTAAAACTTTTACCCCCTAATTGTCCATTACAGTTTACAGATTGACTTCTCGCTGCAACTTTGACCCTCCATACTTACTGTAGTTGTGTGCAACGAGGGATTATGATGAACCCTTCAGCAGCGCTTGAAGTGGTGTGAGATTGTCCTCCCATGAACAGAACTACAGTATCAGTTGTTTCAGAACACCGACAAATTACGTTGTCCTGCTGACAGAGGCATCAGACCGGAAAACGCTCATTTATCTTTTCCTTTGATAAGCACATGATCAAAACCAATAGAAGTGATGGCCAGAGCTACAAAAATAAGACCCACGCTGTAATAAACCAGAATGATCCTAGAAATGGTAAACGGACGGATGAAGCGCTTCACACACCAATGCGAGGCGCTGGCGTGTCAATAAGCATATATACCTTCAATCATCAACTAAACAGAGCTTCATTGGTAGCAACTCTTTTCTCTTACAGCCACCGAGCTGAAACGGTTCATATAAGAAGGAAAATATCCACTGGAGTTGAAAATCCCTGGATCTACAGATTCTCGGGGTTTCGGGGCTCTTTTGCCCTTTTATTGCATTTTCTTTTATTAAAACTCCCGTTTCATACAGCTCCTAGCCGCTCTTGAAAACAGAGCATTTTCTGAAACCTAATATTGGCAGCAGGGCCCCGAGTGAAAAAAAGAAACCTGACGATGCAGGCAACACTGAGGGAGGGAGGGAGGGAGGGGGAGAGAGAGAGAGAGAGAGAGACAAGCCAAGAGTGAGAGGAAAAAAAACGCAGAGGCCGATAGAAAATGGAGGCAGAAAACAGAGGGATGGGGTAAATCGCATCTGGAGGGAGACGGATTCACTGGTGTGGAGGAAAGGAGGAGGATATGGCGGCTGAAACCTGACCTCCTGGCCAGTGCTGATGAGGCTTACGGGCCTCTAATCCAAGGATGATGTGTGCTGTAGCTAGTCTCTAAAAAGGGATCTGGGGACGTGCCTCTCCATTTTCTCTTCATTCTTCCTCTCCTCCAGCTTCGGTAAAAACATGGTGGCCACCATTGCTGGTGCCGGGCCAATCAGCTGGATCCAATTTATGACTAAACGGCGGCCTTCGCAGTGAGGGGTTAGCATGCTATGGGTGCATGTGTCTTCTTCTGGTGGAGGAGAGGAGAAATCCTCCCTCTAGGTTGAGAACGGGGGGGGGGCACATGGGGGCCAGCATTCCTCACAGCCCCAAAAATAGATCCCCAAGCTGGGTAGCAAGTACATTAACTGGGGCTAAAACAACGCCTGACAAAACAAAAGGCTGCAGACAAAGGCCGACGCTTGAAGGCTCTGCTGTGCTCTGCTCATAAACTTGCTTTGAAAGCAACGTCGGCCGCTCGGCGGCAGCACGTTCACGCTTCTACGGTGGACCATTCACAGAATTTACACCGTGGCAACCGAGTTTACGGGGCGATAAGCTGATTACCTGTAATGCAAAATGTGTGCCGTAAGGAAAGGTTCAGGCTCAAATCAGGAAACAAGTCAATCTGATTACTGATCTGCCGCATGTCAATGTGATCTCTGCTCGTCTCGTAAGTGCACGGAGAAACACTGAGTAACAGCAAAAACTACAGATTCCCACATTTGAGAAGAAGGAGCCAGCAAATTTGGGGCATTTATGCTGGCTATTTGAAATGTTTCAAGTATCGAGTTTACAAGTTAACAGGCCAACTGGGAATCCAAAGGACATGAAACTATCATTCTGACATTGCACACGCAAAAAAAACTGCGGCTTCTTAACGCAGGATCAGCGACACTCAAAGCGAAGCTCAGGCAGGAATCAGATCAGCTTATAGAAATGTTCAACCGTGCCTCCATCCACAGCTTTTCTTACATGGCAGCCGCACCACACTGCCCCGCCGTGCGATTTAATCTTTACTCTCACTTACCTGCCAACACCACAAATAACCTCACAGAGTGCTTTTTGGGGAAAGTGGGCCCAAACAGCTCCGTGAACCAGGCAGATAACAGCATAACATCTGCTATTTGGTACAAGCATTTGTCCAAAAGCCCCTAACAACATCATGAGTGGGCAGATTTTTTTAAATTAGGAGTTGCAGAGCGAACTGATGCTGCTTAGCTGGAGCTACCTGGCAGCGTTGGTGCCATTTCTTCCTGGTACACAGTTAGGAAGCTCTAAATTCATGCAGTATTTCTGCGGCCACAGCACAGTGTGGTCTCAGTCTTCAGGCTGGTCTCTGAGACGTCCCAGCATCTTTGACTCGTTTTGCATTTGTGACTACTTTCCTGCCAAAAGGTTTTCCAATGATTTTTCCATTTGCGCAACCTTGGCTTATTTTGTACAGGTCCCCTGCAGCTAAATCTACATGAAACGCATGAAGTTTACACGGGACAAGATGTGTGCAATTCTTGTGCCAATTCTGGTCCTGAATAGGGCTCCCTCTGATCCAAGTGTTGTCTCCCTTCCTGTTTCCCCCCCCCACCACCCACTCCCCGGGACCTTGTCAGTCGTCTTCTCCCAGTCCGTCTTACCGTCACTCACGAACCCAAGATATGGTTTTCTGGCAGACTGAGGTGTCCAGTTGCTAATCAAGTAATTAATTAATCAACGATTAAGGGTACACAGCCCCTTACTGTGGCTTTGCTATACAAAGGACTCACTTCTTGCAGGTGCTGTAGCCAGAGCAGCGGCTCAGCGGCACACGGATCACACAGCTAGAGAACGCCACGAACAACGCGTGGTGATCCCGGTCCAGCTCGAGACCCAGCACCCTCCTGTCGTCCCCCCGCACGTTGCACCTAGGAACACAGAAAAAAAAAAAAGACAAACAACTGTCGAGATCAGACGTTTTCGATTTTGTTCCATTTCTAAAGAAACAGCGCCGCAGACGACTGGCACAGTCTGAAAATTATACAGAAAGCCGGCTGTGATTCGAATTCGATGCATATTGATTTCACAAGCTGCGCAGTCAGAAAACAAAAGAAGACACACAGAGAGAGAGAGAGAGAGAGAGAGAGAGAGAGAACCCCCCCTCTAGCTGTGTAGGGTGATGAAAAGTGTTACAACAGAGCAAAGAGATGGTGGGCAGGACAGATCAAAGCTCAAGAGAGCAGGAAGAGAGAAATGACGAAAATGACAGAAAGATAAGACGTGAAAAGGGCAGAGTGAAAGAAACAGGCTGTGAGCGCTTCAAAACAGAACCAACACACAAAAATACCAATAAAATAGATTGTCTGACTTGTTAGGGTTGTAGACGTCGATGTCCTCCAGGAGCTGGGTGCTGAAGGATGCGTTGGCTCCCTCGGTGCTGGCCAAGATCTTCAGCACGTGGCCGTTGTCCGAGCCCAGAAAAACCACAGTGTAGTTCTTATACGGCCCCGCAGACGTGTCCACCGCTATCTGGGTCAACTTGAATCTGCATTAAAAAAAAAATAAATAAAAATAGTAATTATATATATATATCTATATATATATAGATATATATATATGCAACTATCTTAAAAAGAATTTATGTCTTAAAGTAACCCATCTATAGTTATGATCTTCTAAATCGATGCTGTCACTTCACTTGGAACTGAAGTCAATTAGAGGGGGCTAACAACGCCGACTGTGCTGGTTAGCATCTTAACATTGTTATTTTGTTTTGTCGTAGCTGATTTCCCCGCGGTAAACAAAACAAACAGTGGGCGAAAACTGAGCTCATTGTATAAAGCATCAGTGTGCAATCAATCACTTCATCTACCAACCCACCATTCCCGTCCTCCGTCGCCTACATCCTTTAATCCCTTCATCCTATTAATTCATCTACCCATCTATCCATCCACCCACACCGACTAAAAAAAATAAATAAAAAAATTGATCGTCCTTCCTGTTGTTCAGCAACTATCCTCAACACACTGCAGCCCACCTCAGTCCCAGTTTTCAATATTGAACTGCGGCTTTTATTTGGAGCGCCACCCTGCTTCACATGCATCCAGCTGCACAGAGTCACACCTGGGAGCTGCCCGGTACCAGCACAGTCGTCTCCTGCTGCCTCCACTGGAGCGTCGGAGGATTAGGAGCCGTGCTGAAGGGCACCTTGAGTCCAGTCGTTGCTGACCGAGGGATACGCTTTACTCATTCTTCTTTCTTTTTTTTTTTTTTTTTTTTAGATCTGCCAGAATATTCACCGTCTGGCTGTGAGAGTTGAACAAACTAACTTCCTCTAATAAACCCAGTAATTGTTTTGGATTCACATCCCTTCTGGATTATCCTATAAATAATAAGGAGACCAGCGGTGGCTCCCGTGCCCCCACCTCTGCCTCAGTCCCTCCCAGATGGTCCCACGGAGGCTGGTGCGTTTACCCACGTGGACTTGGCTGGCACGTCGCAGCAATGAGTCTGTAGTATTGCGTGATGCGCTTTCTGGTTAGATTTCATTTATCTTGCCCCCTCTCTGGGGGGAGGCGAGGCAGATGTGATGTTTCTGGTGCCAGATGCGAAGCGGCGCATGTTTCCCCGGTGTGGAGCCGCTGCAGCGTCTGGCTGGCTGTCAGCCTGGCTCTGCTTCAGGAGGCTGCGTGCGTCTCCAAAGGCTGAATCTGTGATGTGTATCTGCTGCGTGTACACGCACGTCTTAGGTTTATGCGGCACTGTCTGGAACACTTGTGACACTTATCAACGAGTCAACATCCCTCCCATCATCGTCATGCGATATCAGCACATCCTCAAATGTCACAACACACACACACACACACACACACCAGTGACTTCCTCGCGTCGATGCGAGCTGCAGAGGAGCGTCTGCAGGTCGGGTCAGTGCTCGAGGAAGAACCCCGTGCGGCTGGTGTTTGATGTGGGCTGAGATCGACCGCTGAATAAATCCGGTGGGTTTTAATGAGGGACACGGTTGTGTGTTCCACCTGAGCTCACTCATCGATACCAATGCCAGCCCCGAGTGTGGAAACACTGACAGTACATCATGTTGCTATTGAAAATAGAAAATAATACCTTAATGCTAACCATTAAAAAAAAAAAAAAAAAAGAAAAAAAGACCCTGGCGTTTTCTCGTAAAGGCCTGTTATATAACTGCAACGCTGACCAACTAATGGTCATGTTTTTAATTTGATCTTCTCAAAAGGAGCCAACGGAGCATTCCAACATTTATGATGCGAGAGGTGGTACATGGTTTACAAGTTCACATCAGTAACATTTGATCATCTATTAAATTGTTTAAATAACTACAATCTGACAACCACCAAACATTCTTTGGTTGTAGCTTCTCCAAAGTGAGGATTTGCTGCCTCTCTCTGTTTTATATCATTGTAAACTGAATATTTTTGGGTTTTGGGCAAAACAAGACACTTGAAGACCTCACCTTGGATTTCTTACAGACAAAATGATTCATCTACTGAGCTAAAATTATGAAAATACCCTAGTTATAGCCCTATAGATTTAAAATGTGGGCTGCATTGATTCATTTCATTATCAGGAAATCTAACTGTTATTTTGCGATTAATCAATTGTCTCTAGTCTATAAAGAGTCCATCATAAATTCCCAGATTTCTCTGGCCAACAGTCCAAAATCCAAAAGATATTCAATTTACAATGGTACAAAACAGAGAGAAGCTGGACTCAGTAAGAGGTAGGGAATAAACTCAGCTCCTTGTGTGGATGCTCGGAGGTGTTGGCGTCCTCTTCCCTCGCCGTTTGACTATATACGCATTTTACCCATTGAAGGACTAAGTACCGAAACGCTGGCAGTAAACAGTACCTGCTGGTGGTACGGGTGAAGTAGGGTCTGTCGTTGACCGAGGGGACGGACTCGTCCATCAGCGGGTATGACTTGATGAAAGTCAGGGTGTCGTCGGGGAAGGTGGTGGACGACTTGTAGGTGGCCGCCGAGCCCTCGCCGGCGCAGCATCCCGGCCTGTACAGCAGCAGCACAGAGGAAGAAAAGCCCCATCAGGAGTGAATTCAGTTCCGCCCGCACAGATGTAAAAACGCTGGCAGCTGTTTGCTTTTGGGGACGAGCAGGAGGAAAAACAGGTGTCTTGTGTGACTGCTTGCTTTTTTTGGTTCAGAGATGTCTGTGCAGAACAACAACAACAACAACAACAGCAGCAGCAGCAGCTGCAAAAGCTCCATTGTCAGAGGAAGAAAAACATGTTCTTGGAAAGTGACAGTTTACTATTTAAGGCTGTGACTCCTACCTTGGTTTTGGGACCTGTTCATCTGGAACAGGTGTCCACGCCGACTCACTGTTCCTCTGCTCTTTGAATTTGCCACTGAAGGCCTTCTCTATGTCGTCCATGTAGAAAGCACAGACCGCTGAGCCGGTGATGCTGTTGAAGGGGCCACAAAAGGAAGACGACGTTACAAACAGTGAGACGATGGTCTGGAATGCAAGTCTGGCACGACCTCTGTCTTTTTATGGAGAATTCAGCATCTGCTGACGCAATTAATATATTACTTTATCCTGTCATTTGTTTGTCCTGCCTGTATTTGCCTTTTGCCTTAAATGTTTTTATTCTTTTCAGAACGCACTGTGTAACCGTGTGCGACCCAAAATTTATTTTTCAGTGGACTGATTTTGTCCATTCTAGCCCATTTTTGGGTCCAGAATCACTGGATGTTTCCACCAGGATCAACTGATGGTGTCACAAACTGACTTTACATGCTGAATAATTTACAAAACTCAAATACGATCATCAAGCATCAAGTTACTTTTTGATTTTTTATTATAAAATAAGAATCAGAAAAGAATACATGTCTCATCCAGAGGACGGTCACCGAGTACTTTGTAGTAATAAATGTCCCGACGCCACTTCATCTTCACCTAAAAAGAAGAAATGTTACCGTGAAGAGAAGATAACGCTGATGCCAACCTGTTTGCCTGTGTGGTGAAGACGCCGAGCACGGCCGGCCGGCGGTTGATCTGCAGCACGTTTGTCAGCGACTGCAGAACGTCAAAGTAGAAGAAGGAGTCGCCCGGGACGGAGCAGTTGAGCCGGGCTTTGAGGAACGACGTCCAGTAACGTTCCAGCACCCTCGGGGAACCGCCATTGTCATTCTTACAGACACGTGCGACTCTGGAGAAAACCACCTGAGGGGACAGGAGCGAGGAAATCCCTTACATGTCGCAACGCGAATTTGCAAAATCATGTTCACCACAACAATCTCAAGCAGAGCCAACACGGAATAGTTAACAGCGGTTAAAGACATCGCAGGCACGTAAATGCTGCTCGACTTCATTCCACTGAAGTACAGACACAAACAAAACCACAAGTCTGGTGAGTCCCTCACCTTGCCGAGAGTGGTGTACTCCACTGCGATCTCGCTGAAGAAAAAGTACACATAGTTCCCGTACTCAATAGCGTGGAGGAAATGGGGCTCTGTGGGAGACGGGAAGAAAAGATGTGTGACAAACACGCTGGCAGTGACGCCTCATTTCCAACATGACAGCGCATTGTGAGCGGGCTGGGCGAGGAGCTGGTAAACACAGATGCTCAATTGGTAAAATGGGTCCAAGAGAAATGCAGGGGAAAAAAAAATAATATGAATATGAAAACAGAACGATAAGGGGAAACAAACTTGCAATACAGAGATAACAGTCATTGTATTGGGATGGAAGAACTGGTGCTGCATCAGGACTCATACAAACACCTTGATAACGAAGCTCAACTCAGAAGTGCAGTCATTTACTGTACAGGGCTCAATGGATTCAGTGCTGTATTCAGATTCCATGAAGTCAAACTAACACACCTAAAACCATATATATATATATATTCAAATACGGGCACTCCTATTAGCCGATGAGCTTGTTAATATGATATGCATGAAATTACAGCTGAAGTAATTAGTCCATTAAACTCGATTGACAGAAAATGAATCTGCAGCAATTATGATAATCGGTTAGCAAAAATGCCCAACGTGTGTTGCTTCCATTGTTGGAAGGTTTGTTCTTCTCTGTTGCAAGTAGAAGTCTCCGGGATCAATTCATTGACATGCGGGGAAATGAAATGCATAAAGAAAGGGACAGCGCAACAATCCCTAAGGATTTGGACCTACAATACAATACTGTAAGAACCTACGTGCTCCTTTTAAAAAGGGAGGACGACCAGCAAAATAACTCTTGTAGGGAGGTGATCGGTTAATCAAGAAAATATTGAGCAGCTGATAGAAAGTAATCGTTAGTTACGGCCCTAAATAAATCTCCTGACAACTGAATGTGACGTGACACAATCAAGATTGTTTGAGTTGGGAGGACAAAGCAGAGTGGTGTTAGAGAGCGACGTTTCTTTTCTCTAACAAATTAGCGTTGGCCGAGTGCAACGCGCCAGCTTGCAGAGAGCGCACACAAACTACACGCGAGCCAAGTTACTTAAGGAATTAATGTTAAATCAGCTACAGCTGATATAATCTGTGGCGCTGAATGCAGGATTAAGATGAGAAGACGGCTGCCTGAACGTTTTGCACAAAAAAAAAAAAAGGACAAGAATGGATACAAGGTTTGAAAAGAGATCCGTTATCCTCTGAGCTCGGCGAATCCTGGTACTTTTGCAGACTCGGAATCTGATCCCCGCTGGCACCAGATGTCAGAGCCCAACCCGCAGTCACCGAGATGTTGACATGTCAGAGAAATAAGAAGTCCCTAACGTGCAGGATGCTCACCTCGCAGCCATTTGGAGTCGTACTTGACCGTACGTAGCACAGGGCTGCTTTCTCCCAGACTTCGGTAAATCACCGCATCGCTCGCCAAGAAGTCTGTCATGGTGGCTGAGTAGAAATCGCCACCTGAGGAAAAGAGGGGGGCAGAGGATAAGGATAAAAGAGAGAGGCAGAGGATAAGTAGACGTAGGAGATTGTGCCACTTTTGGTAACACCCCGCGTGAACTTTACATAAATGTCAGTGGAAACCTGGCAGGGCTGAGTGCAGGTCTGGCTCTCTCCCTTCACTCTTCCCCGAACTCGACCCCTACATGTTCGCAAAGTATCAGCTTCCTTCACGGCTATGATTAGCAACGAAAATCTCACCACAAATCAGAATCCATCAAGGGGCAAATTCAGATGACAGCCCTGTGAGGATTCGTGCGCCGACACCGAATTGCGCTGATCCAGAAAGGCTAGGAATGATGTAGTGGCAGTTAACATGTAGCTTAAGTCTGTTATTATAATATCTTCCCTTATCCTATTATAATGAGGTAATGGCAGACCCTTCAGACTTCGTTCAATTTTCAAATGTTCAACAAAAATGTGACGTATACATGACACGTGATGCACATATTTAATGGGCAGAAACTGGTGCTTTATTTCAACCTGTGGCATTTCAGTTACGGGACAGTCTCTACGGCCACTGGGCTGCTCTGCCTTACTCACCTGCAAAAAGGCCAACGTTGGACTGGCGGGACTCGAAGGGACAGCGAGCCTGTCCCACCACCTCCTCCCCTTCCTGCTCCAGTGTCGACATCTACGTCAGAGAGGACACAGCACAAAGGAACGCTTCATAAGGCCATATAAAGAACTGTAATAGAAAAATGGGATATAAAGAAAAAAAAGACACCGCCGCAAAAAAAAAAATAAATAAAATCGATATTTAACGTAGTGAGAGTTGTGGCTGAATGCAAGGGATGCGCATCAAAACAATGTGTGATTATGGAAGGCAACACATGCATCATAAAGATTAGGTTTTATTCGCCGTATTGTATGTGGGCCCATAAAAGATGTGTGTGAAGTTTGAAGTCCTGCGGTCACGAGCAGAGCGGACAGTTTATCTCTCGGCCGCAGATATTTGAGCTGCTATTTTCCGGCGTGCTGTTAACAAGATTGTAAACCTCAGGTGTGTCAACAAGCGCAGCCCAGCGGTGTGTGTGTGTGTGTGTGTGTGTGTGTGTGTGATTGAACACCCTCTGTAACACACACACACATTAACAGACCATTAACACTGTTTATATGATGCAGAGTCGCCTCTTCTGACACAAGCAGTCGATGTAACTGCTGCTCTATTGTTCTTCTGTGAACAACCTCAAACTGCACCTTCGCTGCAAACCCCGAACACAACGATCAGACGCGAGGAGTGGACACAATGATGGGAACACACACACACACACAACTATCGGGGCCTATCGCAGCAAGTTAAAAGGCTGGACCAACGTTTCATTATAGAGAAATGTTTTCAGAATATCAGAAGTTAACATACCGACTTTTAATGTAACTATAATGCAGTTAATTGTATCAAGTAAGTATCGTCAGTACTGTTATCCTTGTTCTTAATTGTGCATGTGATGTACCGCTGTGCATCCTTTTGTGTCTTGTCCTGTTTTAGTGTTGCATGTCATTGTGTTTATGTTTGGATTATGGCCTGCCAGCAGGCTTTAGACGTAAGTTAGCTTGAAGCTAACAACAGAGCTATCAGACTGCGTTACGTTTACAGCAGCTGTTGTGTAAAAACTCTCTGAGGCCTCTACAATTTGCACAACAGCAAAACTAAGTGTTCTTGGATTATTATTATTATAAGTTCAAACTGCAGTGAAGTCAAGATGTCACAATTAAGATTGGGAAAACGTTAGCTGCACGCGTGGGTTTGATAGCTCGTTCCAGTCGTGGAATTTTATTCAAGAGATTATGAATTGATGCATCAAGAAAATGTCAGCGCAGACAAGGAATCACTCGTTTTTATTTCCCCCTCAGACGAGAGGGCAGCGGGTTAATTGCGGCTCTGTGTAGATGTGACAATACAATTACCCAAAGAAGAAAAGAAGCGATCCAAAACCTTCAAATATAATCTTGCCACGTAAACTCGGCATAAATGCCCCAAGACATCAGCACAAAAGAACACAAGATTCTTAAAAAGGCCTCTGAACCTGACGCAATCCAACACAGGTGGTGCTGCTTTTATTGCGTCCGCCTCCTGTACAGCATTAACGTCGCGCTTTGGTGAAAGGTGCTTTTCACAGAGACACGAATACGATAACACAAGTTGCAGTTTAGGAAGGTGGTGAAGACTAAGTGCTTTTAATGTGTTTTCCAGTTTGGCTTTTAAAAACAGGAAGCAGACACCCGAGGAGAAGCGAGAAGAAACGTGAAAAGCAGAACCGTGTGACCGAGAGAACACTCGCAGGGTCCTCGCATGTTTCTATCAGTCATTTTATATCTTTATGTTTGGCTGCTTTCACTTACAAATGCCTACAAAAAAGGGAAATATTTGTTCCACAACAGGATAATTGTATTCTGCGACTAACCAGAGAAACCTATTTATTAAGTAAGGACCAGAGTGTCTCTCTCCAAAAATTTGATCTTGCACCCAGGAGAGTTTGCAAAGAAATCATACAGAAATCAATAAACACTCATTCAAGTTATAGATGAGATCATAAAAACACGGAAAACCACGGTTAAGAGTCCCACTCAGTCTCTGATAAGTGAGAAGATTTGTGCTCCTCAAATTAAATCAAATTCTGCTTCAAATCCGATTAGACATCAACCGTATTGACGAGCCTTCACACCTGCAGAGCGACACGATTTGAAGTGAAACAGCGGTTTGTTATTGACGGGACTCAGACCTCAGAAGAGACAGCAAAGCTGCGTGGTGACGGCAGGATCGCTGCCCCAGCGGGCAGACCAGCACAGATGGATCTGACGCTGTAAGGTTTTGTTTTAGTCACAAACGCATGTTGAAGACAGCCGCTGTGTTGTCTACAGACCAGCTGCCTCAGCAGCCTGGTCAGTGATGCTGCATGTTCATAGCTGGGCATCCATTCATATCTTTGACCAACACACACACACACACACACACACACACACACACACCTCCTCCCGCAATTCCCCACTTGTCCTCGATTCTTCGTGGAGTCCCAGAGACAGATTCCTTGATATGATTTACACTTCCTCTCTCCCGCCCCAGCTGTCTGGATAGTCATCTCTTGTACTTCTTATTTTTTCCCCAGATGAGGGAAAAAGACAAGGGGAGGGGGGGACACAGCTGGGGGGGGGGTGTGTGTTGCAGAGAGAAAGAATTTGAGGATGCGTTTTGTGTAAATCAGCTGCTCTTTGCTCCTGCGGCAGGCAGACACCCCGCATCAATCGGGACTCCGTTGTATTGGCCTTCGGACAAAGTGTAGATGAGAAATGAGACTGCGCAGGTCCATCGTGGGCAATGATTCAATGTTTTCAAATATTCAATTTTAGTTGCGTCGACCATTTACTAAACCCCTCCCCCAAAAAGCGACAGTCCGGTCATAGCTTAGCAGGACTAATTAGGTGGCGTAACTAGGCCTGTCGAGCTCCACGTTCCTCCACGTGCTGAAGCGCTGCGTCGTCCCCCAGTAAGAGCGATGCTCCGAGTTCGGAGGGTCCTGTCTTTCTTATCGCCTTCGCAAATCCAGGAATACAACAGCAAAAAAGTGTAAAGGATGGATTCAACAGTATTAAATGTACTTTTTTTTGGCGGAGTCAGAGCGCATATTTAATGTTATTGATCCATTGTTGTCTTCATTTGTCTTTAAATGAAATCTCATGTCATTTAATTAATTTGGTTTGTCCTTAAATTACATTTGCCTCTGTTCATTTCTCACCGTTTTCACCATCCAGTTGCTTCCATTTAAACGCTGTTTCATTGGTCTTTCCATCACGGGAGGGGCTTTTTTATGCAAAGGACAAAACTCACACGACGTCACAGATTCAGAGGTTATCCAGCCCGTATGTTGCGTGCCAACAGTCCAAAAGTACTTATTTACTTTTGCCTCTTATTGTTTTGCTATCCACAGTGCGAACAAAACACTTTAGAATCAGTCAGTCAGTCATTTTGCTGGACACTTTATATGAAACAACAGAAGGACCCCGACTCCATGACAAAGACCACTGGGTTAGTTCATAGGTCAGCACACTGGAAAACACTCCAGTGAGATGTGGAGGCTCCCCGTTGGATTTCAGCCTCCCACACAGTTAGATTTACAGCCTGTGCTGTAGGACTTGGACGCCCTCCTCCTCCAAGGGCCTGCTGTGAATCACAGTCCAAACCTGTGATGTCACCTCTGAGCCTCCATGATCTCGTCTTGTTGGATTTTATTCAACAGTCCTCAGACTGTAGGAGCTTTACTCTTGCACTGTCCTTAAACAAATGCTGCCTGTGCCTTTTTCTTCTCACTTTCTCCCTCGGCTTTTGTTTGTTTCAGAGGTGTGAAGGACGGCTGCTGTATTTTTGCCACCGTCGGCATCTCCTGTGTTCTGTCAACAGATTGCTCTCTCCGTCTTGTTGGGCCAACATATTCTTCGACCGACATCAAGCGTTTGCAGTCACCTGGCCACGTGAAATACAAATATGCCAACGTGCGCAGCGAACAGACCTGCTGCCGATTGTTTCGATGAGTTGGTGTCATCAGAAATCCACTTCTGATGCCAAGCTTAAAACATTTTTTTAAAAAAGCCCGGTTCATATCCAGTCCAGTATATGTCAACAAGTCTATGACTGCTTAGTTTTAGTTGTTCTGGCTGCTCCTCTTTGCCAGTGTAGCGTGTGTGTGTGTCTTTGAAAATGTTGTTCAGAACGTCCCTTTTTATTCATCTACTAATTTCCCAGTTATTTTCACATGTGTGCCTGCAGTCTGAGCTCACAGCTGTTTGTTGTATCATCACTGAAAATGTGCAGACTGCCAGACTTCCTTTATAGCTGATGAATGCTGCATTCCACCTGGCATCACCGCGTCTTCATAGCAGCGTTTGTGTAGCTGTCAGAGTAGATGTCCTTCTGCGGCAATAACATTATTTTATCCATTTCTCTGGCTCTAGTAGCTTATCACAGATGTTCTGCATCTGTATCGGTGTATTGGTAGATGTGCATATTGAAACTGCAGTGAAAATGATTTATATCACGTTTACGTTATCTGATATTACATTTTCATTATATATTGATCTGCGATCAATATATGAGGCAACAAGTGAGCATTTTGTCCTCCAAGTTGATGTGTTGAAGCAGGAAAAATGGGCAAGTGGAAGAATGTGAGCGACTTTGACAAGGAACCAAACTGTGATGGCTGGACGACTGGGTCAGAGCAGCTCCAACACTGCAGCTCTGGTGGGGTGTTCCCGGGCTGCAGGGGTCAGGACCTACCAAACGTGGTCCAAGGAAGGAGAACCGCTGAACCGGAGACAGGGTCACGGGGGGCCAAGGCTCATTGAAGGCTGGACCGTGTGGTCCGATCCAACAGAAGGGCTTCTGTAGCTCAAACTGCTGAAACAGTGATGCTGGTTCTGATAGAAAGGAGTCAGAACACTCAGAGCATCGCAGGCTGTTGCATACGGGGACACTCAGGGTGCCGTGCTGTCTGGATGTTACGGCTGATCGGTGCATTTTACTTGTGTTTTTATTTATGGTTACGTGTAATAATTAATACTATCTTACAGTAAAGTTCACCGTTTCCATTTCCTTTATAATATTCCGTTACTGTTATCTTCTGTAAGGTTTATTCTTCAACATATAATTTTATTTTCACTTTTCATTAACAACATTTTGAGGGCCAAAAATGTACGAATGTGATGTGCTTATGTATCAAAACGAAGAATATGATAACAGATAAAACTCCATTATTCCTCAGGCTTTGCCGTCCACCCCCCTGTAGGGTGCGTGTCTTGCAATGCACGGGTGTAAAACTGAGTCTTCGTGCAGCTTTTTGCCGTTTCCACTGATGTATAACATCTGTTCTGTGTGAGCCTCTGTGACACTGAGTTTATGGGCGCGTTTATGACACGATATCCCGGATAATGACACTTTCCCAAAAAGCCAGCGTGTTGCTAATGTGATTCCAGCTTAGTTTGCCATTCACATTAGCAACTTAAATAACGGGATACAAGTGAAAAAAAAACAAGCGCACAAGGACACAACCAAACATCTCATTAACAGCCGTATTATGATCTCTTATCCGGAATTCGTGCCAGGAGGCAGCACACAGCAGCACAGCATCTTACCTTATAGTTACGGCAGGTGGGGTTGAAGGCATTGGTGCCGCAGGCGAAAAGCGTTTCATCATTGCGTGGCACCAGCACTTTGATATAGTTGTAACATTCGTCCTGTCAGGAGGAAAACAGCTTGATGTTATTGCACATTGGGGACCAGTTCCATGTTGGCTCCTGGCACGCAAACGACAGAATGAAAGCAGGTAGACGGTGCATTTTACTGGCTGAGACACACACACACACACACACACACACAAGCATCTCTCTGTTTTTTAGTCATTATTGGAATCCCCAGGCTGATTCTTGTGGTTTCACGGTGGCTCTGGGGGGGGAAAATGCTATGCCGAAAGCCCCAGTCTGTCGTCTCCTGATGGATGTGCCACTGATTCTGATACGCTGCACACCTTTGCTTACGACAAAACGTCACTGTGCAGGAAAACAATGGCAGAGGCGAAAAGAAGGGAGCGAGACACAAAACCAAACACAGAGAGGAAGAGGTGTGTGTGTCTGGAAGATTATACTCACGCTGTTTTTCCCTCTCACGGTGCACTTCTCCACATCCTTCGTCTTCCAAGTCAGTTTCTGAGAAATCAACAGACAGCCAACTGTCAGCTCAAAAACAATCTGTTTCTCGCCATCCCGGCTTTTGTTGCTCCCAATTGTTCAAGTGCTATTACGAGACAGCTGTGATGGAAATCTCATTAACTTCAATAAACTGTCGTGAAGAAAAACAAAAGCGGATAAAAACCTGGAAGACCCGCGCAGCTAAACATGGCGGTTCCTGAGCATTGAAAGAAAAAAGATAAAGTCATAAATAATAAAGTCACACTGGGTCTGTGAGAGCACACACGCGGGAATCTGCAAAGGATGTATGCATCACGTCGCTGTCCATATGAACAGCAGTCAGTTAGCGCCATTGAACCTACCGGCCAAAAGCCCTGCCCTTAGTCTCCCCACACACACAGTCTGTATCGGCGCTAGTCGTCCAGTGGGCCGTTATGGAAAAAGATCCATCAAGTTGTTAACAAGCGCTGCCGGTTGAAGCTTTAATGTGCTCCCTTCCAACGGTCGGATAATATACTGGGCGGAATTTTCTCCGAGCTCATAAATACCACCGAGGAGGCCGGATGGTTGTGCGTGCGTCGGTTTCACTTCCAAGTCATTCAGAAGATTCTTTTGTCAACAGCTCCTCGCGGCATTTGAGCAGACGGCAGCTCGACGTCTCACTCATATCAGACACATCAGCACTTGGGGATTATGGGATGCAGTGCAGCACGACTGGGATCTGCTCTTGCAGCCTGAGCTTGAGGGGACTCCGCTGATATTTCCAGGTTCAGGAACAGGTCTCATTTCAGACACTGCCGACTCTGCTTTCTCTTGCAAAACTACTGGTCCATCTTTGTTCTCTCGCAAAGCACTATAATAAATTGAAATGTACAATTGGTAATTATCCTCAAATCTTTCCACATATGCACATTTCTAATTACTTTCTTGACATTGACTCTGTATTTTTGTCAACACTTGTTGCAAGACCAAGATGTTTGCACATTTTTTTAGATATATAACAATACACGAGGTATTTAATTATTGTGTGCCTGATTCAAGTCCTATGCCTCAGATGCTGAAATGTATAGCATAAAGTTTGTTTTTTACCATTTAAGTTTTGTATAATCGACTGAAGGTGTTCTCAACTACAACCTCACAATCGGTCACCCTGTGCTAGAAAACATTCTGATGCCTTATTGGAGCCGAGGGGTCACGCCGCTCGGGCCAGAAGTCCCTGAAACACAATTTGTCCCACAGGCCCCTTTGTTGTCTTGATCTCAGGGCTGGTTTTCCATTTTGTCACAGAGCTTTCAGTCCAGCAGTCAAATCAGAAACTACCGCAGAGCATGTGAATGCAATCTGACTGGCGGGTAAACAGGACGACTAGCAATTGATGAAAAAAAATGTACACATGTATGTTATGTTGTTCCTGCTTATACTTTTGAACTCAACCAGCATTGTTTAATTCCCGCCGTGCACAGTGTGATGAATGCATTAAGAAAGGATGAGGCTGGCGTTATTCAATATTTTTCTAATTATGATCAACAAATACCTTGAAAAGGCCAAAACTAACAATGTGATTCTCTCAATATTTTATAACTTCCCTTATGGTTTTTGTGGCACTTAGCCCCAAGCCTAATGGTTCTTTCTGCAGACATAACTCTTTGGTAATAGGTGTTAAATATACAGTTGCCTTTTTTAGAACGGCTCCGTAATTTCCTAAAAACACCTGGGCACTGCAGTTTCTAGCGAACGTTACTCAAAACGGAATAAATAGAGCATTTGCTGGGGACTATTTTAAGCAGTGGACTGATACACATGAATGCGTTTTTTCAGAGTATGTGGGATCGACTCAAACTAAACTACACTTGCAGCGTGATTATGGTCATGAAAGAACCTTTCAACCAGTTGTTTTTGTTAAACATAATAAAAATATAAAATATTGCCAGCCTTTAAATGGGAGATTGCCGTTAGAGCGACGCGGTGTTTAACATCTTTCTTTCTTTCCACTGTCATCATCAAACACGAAAACAAAAATCTCTAGACTAACTTATCAATCATTGCCGGAGCAGCATGCGACAGAACTCGTCGCCTCTGATTTTACAGCCAGCACTCTTCCCTCCAGGTCCATGGATGGAACGTCTGCGGCGCGACTTTGTGAAGATCTGACACGATTCAGTAGGAGTCAGCATTATGGTAATAGGCCCTGCCTTGTCCACGCTCGATTTGGTTTACTAATAATTACTTATGGCCACCCAGGCCCGCGGAGATGAGCGAAGGGGAGAATGTGAATGAGCGCCCAACGTGAAAAATTAAGAGCTAGTTTAAAAATGAGCCAGAGTGAAGGAATGGATCTATGATGAAGAGGACGCACCATTTTCTGGTGATATGAGGCCGTCACAGACTAATGGCAGAGCTCAGATTGATAACGGGAATAATAGGAGGAGTATACGGGTACGGTCTTCAATAGTTTTCCACTCAGTTCCTGGTGTCACACTGGAGGCAGGAGAGGTTTGAGTGAATGGCTAAAAAAAATGCATCATATAAATAAATAAAAAAACATTCAATATGCAACTTCTCATAAAACCTAACTGAAAAAAGATGGACTAACTTTGGAGTGCTGAGAAGTTCCCAATTATTTGTGCCATAGTCTTCACCCAAATCAATAGTTTAGATTTCCTTGACATGGAGTGGTGGCCTTATCGGAATGAATATCCGTGTTTAGCGCTAATCTAAATAAAGGTAAACAAAAGTCCAGGCCTCGGAGGGCTTTTATTTAAGTGCAATCATGTTTGACAAATGAGATTCAGAAAGGAGGGAGCATGGCACTTCAAAAGCCACAAGAGCCCCGCTCCGCTTGTATTGGATATATGTCTGAAGAGAGATTGCTTAATACTTGAATGAAAAGGCAGGCAAAGGGTAGAAAGGAAAATAATGACGTACAAGAGATTTCTGTCTGGTGGTTCGGAAAAACAAGACCAGAATTGCTGTGTTAAGTCTAAAGAGAAGTGCCTTGCATGAAACAGGTTTAGGTTGTAGATATCATCCAGAATATCACCATTGACAAGTAGCGTTCATGTTTCTCTCATCGTATATTTAATGATCTTTCACTGAATCCTAAAAGCTCTCTCAACATTAATTGCAGAAAGACATGAAGTAAGCTCATTCAAAATCTCGACCGGTCACTCACAGATTGTTGGTATTGATTCCGGATCAAGACGTTATCAAAACACTCCCTAAATGCCGGAGTGAGATCTCTTGGACGCGAGCTTTTGCATTAAGGAAGTTAACAAACCATGGTCCACTTGGAAAGCAGATCATACGTCAAGCTACAAACTATAACGCAGTAAATAAATGGATATGGACTCAAACATTGAATGCAAACATTTAATACCAAATATTAAAACACTGAGGTGAACACCAGAACATTATCAGTCATGACTGTGGATAGACTTCCCTACCTGCTGTGGGATTATCTGCTCAGATGATGTGGCAAGATTGATGGCAAACACGTGGTCCCTGCAAGAGATAGGGAGTCAAGACACCGTTAGCGGGGCCGCCCTGCACATGCTTTTGTTGTCAGCCGAGGCGCTTTTTGAACGCGAGGCTGCACGAGCCTCCGATCGGGCCATTTCGCCGGGAAAAGGGTTGATCAAAGCTGTTCAGCAACACGGGGTGGAAGGTGAATTAACAGGCAGAGCTTATTGGCTTCAGAACCTCGCTGAAGTTTCCCAGCGCCAAAGTTTCCCCCAACTATCGACACAACCCATGAATCACTTTGTGAAGTGAGGCATGCACTTTGTTGTATGCAGCTGTGAAAAATATAAAAAGTCCATTTAAGTACATTAACAATCTCTATACCTTTTTGGACGGGCTTCTTGGCAGTGGGAGCACCGCCGTTTGAGTCAGAGCCAAGAACTGTAGCAGAATTTATTTTCGCACAATGAAACTGGGCAGAGGAGGTGCAACCTCGTACTTTTTAGATAATTGACCTACGACATCTTGATCGAGAGGGGAGCACGGTGCAATTAGGCTGAGGGATGCACTAGAAAAACTTGAAATGTGTAAGCAGTTTGGCGTGGAGGTGCTTCCTGGGATACATTACACAGTGGGGGGGGAAACATTTTCATCACGTTATACTTGATGTTGTTCTTTTTATTGCTTGTGGTGTGTTTTTAAGACATCTTTACTGTTAAAATTATGTTTTAACCTCCCTGCTTATGCCGTTGCACATGTCGTCCAGAAGCTATGCGATAATATTTTTCCCACATTAATGGATTGAGAAACTAGAAAAGACAGCATTCAAATGTTCCTATTTCTTGCAGCTAAAAAGAAGTAATGGCCTGCTCCCACATTTACACCGGCAGTTAACGTGAGCAGAGCTACATCGGATCCTTCAGGTTGTTAAAACTAGCAGCCGTGATGACTGACCGGGCAGCGATGTAGAGCATGCGGTTGATCCTCAGCATCCTCTGGAAGTCCAGGCCCAGGCGGACGGTGTCGTTGTCTGACATGAGTCCGTGGAAGCTGGGGTAGAGGTAGGAGGCTGCGTGGGTAAAGAGATGGAGAGGAAGAAAAGAAAATGTTCAAGATGTGCGCCTGCGTTCTCAGACAAGGTTAGACGACACAAGACAAATATATCATGTCACTTCGAGGAGAAAGTGAGAGCTGAAACCGGACCTTAATCCAATGACAAATAATTATATTAGCGACCGGTTTACCACACAGGCCCGCGCTCCGTCAGGTTCGCACTTGTAAAGAGACAGCAGGACAACAAAGGCTCAACACTTATCCACAACAAATCAGCAGCTTACAAAAACATCACACCGTTGCAGTTTAGGAAACACTAAAACCAGGGTTAGAATTTGGCCTATCGCGCCGACGATCCGGAGCATACACTGCTACGTGCATACGTGCTAATGCCTCCGCTTGTGGAGGTGGATGAGCTGGCGGTGCCACAGAAGTCAGTCTGATTTAAATAAAAAGGATCCTGGTGAACGTTTCTCAACGGACCCATCTGTGCCAGGCGAGGGCCAAGGAAACAAAACCCTCTCCGTGGATAACGTGTCTGTCTGGTCTGTCCGAGGTCAGAGAACATTCAACTTGGTGTTGTCATGAAAGCCATTGCGTCACTTGACCACCTTGAAAAAAAAAAAAATATATATATATATATAATAATATATATAAAGTATATCCGTTACTGCAGGCAAGATACATTAAGTATGCGATTCAATGGACATCAGGTGTATTCACGCATAAACACAGATGTGTGTGTGCAGCAACGCAAAAACTGAGGTAAGATGAACTGAGGGACGCGGTGCGACGAGAAAGAGCTTTATAACATCAACCCCACGCTGTGCTACACCCGACTCACTTTTCCTCCTTCATCTCCTGCATTTAAATTCCATCTTGCCCCCCCCAAACAGTAGACTAACTCACACGGGGGAATTATTACTTTAAACAACAGGAGATGGTGTCCAGTATTTTAAATAATGACAGTCAGGCAGTAGATGGATATGCTTTGCAAATGTTTGATTAAAAAAAGAAAAAAACAACAAAGGATGCTTCAGGCAGAAATAAAATTGGCCGGCTCAATACTGACAACCAGGCTCTCCACCTCACAGAGACTTCCCCTGCTGGTTCCTTTTTTTTTTTTTAAAGATTTTACCAAGCAAGGATTGAGCTCAAGGGCACGGTGCACCGGATCTGTAAAGTACTGTATTAAGTGCCCTCCAGCCTCCCATCTGACCTGGGCTGCTGTTGAATTAGCAATCCCCACCAGAAACACACCACAATCTGAAATTAGTCTCTCTGCAGGG
>JAVQJF010110630.1:0-47541 GCA_036023855.1 Gadopsis marmoratus | reverse complement strand
CCCCCCCCCCCCCCCCCCCCCCCCCCCCCCCCCCCCCCCCCACCCCCCCCCCCCCCCCCCCCCCGCCCCCGCCCCCCCCAAGCCACAAACACACCATAATATTCTCAACTAATAAAGTTGGTGAACGTGTTAGTGTTGTATGTTCAGCAGATATGAGGCAACATTATTTAACAATATTTGGAGATGTGTTTCTGGCTAAGTCCAATATTCACTCTCTTTTAGCTCTTTCAGTTTTTGGTCTCTACCAACTCCTGAGGGAAATATCTGGCTCGCTAGCTGCTAAATGCTCCACTATGTTCACCAGCTATCTATTAACTTTGTCTGTCTGCTGTGTGAAGTACAATAGGTCTCAGAGCTCTTGTTTTTTTTTTTTGCTGAAAACAGCTAATGTGTCTAAAAGACAGAGCGGTGAGAATTAACCAAAACATTAAAGTTGCAGGCCGTAAAAACCAAAACAATGAGCTGAAAGACGCTGAAGCGCTCTGTAGAGCTGAGATGAACTGCAGAATCTGGCGATACTCCTCTGTGGATTTATCACTACAAGCAATGCCTTTCAAATAACACATTTTGGTCCATTGTTAATACAAAAATATTGTTTATATTGCATATGTATGTGTGTGGTAAACTAGCATCTCTGAGAATACATGTGTGTGTACCTTAATTGGCTCCAACAGCAGGCAGGAGCACAGGAAACTGGCAAAACAGGAGATGAGCCACATCATGGCCACACTTTGACTGAAGCCGTGACCCGCCCAAATCGACACACCGCTGGCCAGAGTGATTCCTGTCCAGCTGCCCCACAGGGCGGCACGTCCACACCAGGGGGGAAACCGCCTGGGACGACACACGTCTGTCACAACTGCAGAGGGGAGAGGAAGGGTTTGTTTTTTTGGGGTGGAGGTGAGAAGTATTTGATGAAAAAATAATAACTGTGTGAAGTTCTGACAAAAGAAAAAATACGGGCAAAAAAAAGTGAAGGGAAAAGACTAAAGAAGATATGAAGGTTCCAAAAATTAAACAAAGAAGAATGATCAGGCAATATAAATATAAAGAAAGAGACCACTTTGCATTTTAATCATCTTGTCTGATTCACATGTCTTTGAAGGTCATTTCACACTTCACAAAGGGAAATAACTTCTTACAAACTTTTAAACTAAAGGCTTTACACACAAGGGTCTGAATACTGAATGAATACTTTGCCAAAAAAAACAACAATAAAATTCCCCAAAAAAGAAGAATTGATGTCGAAAGAACACTGGACCCAGTGTGGCTTTTCAATAATTTTTTCTCTGACAAAGGATTAATTTTGCAGGCAGTAAAATGAAAGCACGATGCATTCACATCAAAACATGACTATTATGGCCTTGACACACAGCCGCCAGTCCTGGGCTCATTACTGAACAAAAGCAACATGGTCTACTCATGTTTTCTTTTCCCTCAAAAGTAATCAAATCAAACTGCTCTATACTTAATGAGAATCTTCTCTTAAAGAAATGGGGTGATTTATGTGTTCTGTGTGACTAATCAAAGAGCAAAGCACGCAGAGCAGCGGCAGATAATTGATCTACGAGGAATAATAACTTATTGTATTTTACAATTTCTTTGTTGTTGATGGCATTTAAGATTTCACGTGATTGGCAGAACAAAGATTTTCTTGCACCTGCATTCGATTTATAAAACTTGACAAGGGCATTGCTCTCATTTCGCTTGATAAAATAATCCTGAAAGAAAAAAGGAGAAACTAAACTTCTGCTCAGCTATCTTGTCTACTGGACAACAACCTGCTCGGACGAAAAAAAAATACAGATCCAATACAGAAAAGGTACGCAAGTTAAAAATAAAACTCGACTGATTTTACTAGTCGCAAACTTAAGAATAAAAGTAATTTATCAAATTTTAAAAATCAAACATCTTAAAAATGCTATTGAGAGCCAGAGGTCTCACTCTGTAAAATCTCTCAAAAACACCAAAGTATCATTGGTCAATACGTTATCTGAAGCAACATGTAGCATTTTCGGACATTTGACCGGACGTTACGCCACTGGTTTTTCCATTTATCAGGGGTTCAAACAACAAGAATAAAGCTGGCATCAATTTTGTCACTTTCCAAAAATATTTAATGGTATTTAATTAAATGGTCCTTATTACACGTTTTCACTGAACTAGCTCGTCAACCAGCGACATCCTTTTTTGTCCTCCAGTTTGGTTTTTATTTTTCTTTCTATTTCAGCCAATTTGCAAGTCATTAATCAACATTTATATATCATAAATATATTAGATTGTCGTTAATTTCACGTTTGTTGCCACTGGAGGTATTAGGGATTTCATGCAAACAAAATCTACTTTAAAAAGAAATCAAATTCGCATGTTTTTGCAGCATAAAACATCGGTAAAATGTGCTGATTTTGTAACGAATTAACAATAAAGCCATGTGGTTGTTCCTGCTCTGAGCATACATGCGATTAATCATGTGATCACTCTTACACTTTGCCGTAGGTGGGATGTTATCCGCTTGATAAATGTGTCTTATTCTTCGCACTCAGCAAAGACCATTTTATTCTTAAGCTGTGGCTTTAGAGCATTCTTTAGTCTAATTCTTGTGCTGGGATGAATTTTGATTGACAATCCAAACTTATGTTTACAGGATGCCTCCACACACATATAAAAACACACACACACACCTGTATTTGAGGTGAAAGCAGTTTTTGGTGGGTCTCTTCTCACAGACTCTAGAGGGAGAGGCTCATTCAGCTTTTGGAGGAGAATCACTTCAGTCTTATCTCCAAAAATGCTCGACCTGGCTCGCACACACAGACAGCGGGAATAAAATTAAACCCAAGCAAATCCACAAATGTTCCAAGTAAAGCTGGTGAATCCATTGCTTTTCATAAAAATACAAAAAAAGTGATCAAATATCAAGTCTCTTGTTCAGAGATCAAACTTACAGATCAGCCATCTCACTTTCATCTGCCTGAGGAAAGAAGTTCTGTCCGTCTGTCAGGATGTGTTTGATCAGATCCTCGTCTGTGAGTGAAAAGTAACAGTTTGCACTTCAGCGCTTTCTTTACGGGCAAATGTCTAAACACCTGGTTTGTGCATCCTGCTGTGGTTACCTGAGGAGGTGAAATATTTGTTGCGTTGGTCAGTGCCCTCCTCGTCGTCAGGGTTAAAGGTCATGTCGACGCCCAGGTGCCGGCTCCCCTGACCCCTCTTCAGCCTGGGCAGTCCGGCCCCGTGCCCCGCCCCTCCCACCACAGACACATCGCTCAACAGCTCTGGCCAATCCCTGTCCTCCATCTCCTCCTCTGCCATGCCCCAACTCTCCACACTGAAATGCACAGCGAGAGACGTTTGTCATGTTGGCATGACTTCAGCAAATGATTCAGTTACTCCAATAGGCTTCAGAGTTTCTGCTCTGTCTCTTTTAAAGCTAACAACAATCACATTTCTCAGGGAACAATAAAGCTGTTGTAATAACACTAGACTCAGTGCCAAGGCAATTATGACTTTTGGGTTTACAGTTGTTTTATGACAAGAGAAAGCACAGAGAGGCCAAAATAAAAACACTTTCAATCTTTTCAGTCTGTTCCAGAGCACAATAATGTAATTTACAAATGATCCACCCTCTTTAGACTTCTATTCTCTCTCCTTTATTCGTCTGTCAGTTGGCAATCACAGTTCACTTGGGATCTGTCTTCCAATACGTTAAGTCAAGCTTTATCTAAAAGAGCTGTCATGGCAACAGAGTAACTCACCTTTTGGTTGATGGAGTGGGCAAATCCACATTGGTTTCTTCAGAGTTGGTCTGAGAAACAGGGAGGGGGGATGGATGGATGCAAAGATAAATTGATTTAGAAAAAGACAGAGAGACACGTACAATAATGAGCTCCCAATTGAAAAGAATAAAATGTTTCCTCGCTTCACTGCACATTTCCTTTTTTTCTTAATCAGCAGGGCAGAAAAACCATGGGATTTATTCAATATTGATCTCATGATAGAGTAAAAAAATACATCAAGCCACCTGAACTATAACTGTATCAAATTCAATTTGACATCCCGGTCTTTTCCCATGACACTCTACCTCGCCATTAAAAAAGAGGAAGGAACTTCCAGCCATGGAGTTGTCCAAGAAGTCATCAATCTCCACTGACTCCTGGTCCACTTGTGGTGGCACCTGCTCCACAGACACACACTAATGTGCACACACACACACACACAAAATATTCAGCTTCATTATTTGGCCTATGGGAAGTACTAACAGCCTTGATTGCGTTAAGAGTCTCGGGCAGGTTTGTGTTACCTTGCTGCGGCTCATTCTGAAGAGCGTGAAGACGAGCAGGTAGAGCGGGTAGACGATCAGACAGGTCACCATACCTGCTGCCACCGTCTCTCCATTTAATGAAGCAAACCTTGACACGGCCCGCGGGCTGCAGCACAGGATGACATTCAAATGTAGGAACAAATCGCCCGTAGTTGTAATGTGGACACAAAGACAGGTAGGCCGAAAAAAAAAAGGGCATCCGTATACCTGTATCTCTTGTCCACCACAATGCTGTACCACAGTGTGTTGGCCAAAACAAAGAACTGCAGTAACACAGCGCAGCATGTGGCTCTCTGCAGGCGGGTGAAAGGGCTGCGGGGGGGCCTCTCCCACAGGGACAGCCACAGGTGACTCTCACACAGCGCCCTCTGCAGCTCGCACCGCAGGAGACGGGGCAGCTGACGGAGCACAGCCTCCTCTGAAGGGAACAGGAAGAAACACGACGGAGTGAACAAACTGGGCATCGACCACTGGCGGATGATTCTTACGGATGATTTGGTTGTGGCTTCTTACCTGAGGCCTCCACCTCAATCTCTACCCGTCCGTCAGTTCTCTCATTGTCCACCGACAGCCACTCCTCAACCAGGAAGTAGTAGGTACTTCCTGTGTGCAAGTCTTTGACCAAGACGTACTGTAGCATCCATGCTGGGGACAGACCTTAGGGAGGTTACAAGACATGTGTTCAAATATCAGCTGGTTAAACGCTTTGTGATTACAAGTGTCTGTTGTGTGTGTGTGAAAGTCAAATCAGTACCCTTGTTGTCATGCCAGATTCGTATTTTCCAGACACTGCCCAGGCTGGTATCCGTGGCAATATGAAAGATGTCGAGAGCGTTGCGCGTGAAAGCTCCTCTGCTGTCGAGATGGCGGTGTCCGCTGCGGCTCTCTCGTCCATACAGACCAATTCCCACATGAGCCGTGGTGCCTGGAGGGACAGAGACAGACTCATTATATCGACTCCTTCCACTAAATCGGATCTCTCTGCAGAGACTCTACTTTTTATCAACATGTTTAATTTGTAGTAATTAGGGCCCGAGCAGGTAGCCCTGCGTGGACCCTACTGAAACTGAAGGAATTATTATTCTTTGTCCAAAGGAAATGCATTTTTGAGGGCTTTATCATGCTCAAAAAGTCATGAAAGTTTACACGTGCATCAGAAGTGGTGAAAAAATTTGATATTTTATGGGTCTTGAGCATGGGTGTGGCAAAATGGGCCCCCTACAAACGTTGGACGTAACAAGCCCCTGCGGCCTGTTTCACGTACACGCACCAAATTTTGGAGGCTTATGTATCATGTCCAGACTTACACTAAAGTGTGTGGCACCCCTGCTGTACACCAAACAGGTGTATGCGCATGCCCAGACGTGCGCATTGTTGCGAGGGCCCACTCAACGCTGCTCGCAGCTTTAATAGGGTTTTGCTATGTTAATAGTTATGGCACTGAGCCGACAACAAATTATAATTTTTTTTTTGACAGAAATTGCTCTTGATTAAGGGAGTTCTTCATTCAAAACAAAAACATGTCGGTACACATTTGTGTTTTAAACTCTCTCTCTCTCGTATATAATGTTTACTGTATTTTATGTACATATAAATAGAGTTCTGTCTACTTCTTTTTCTTCTTTTCAAAAGAAGGCTCTTGCAAAAGGAATTGTGGCCAATATTCAGGCTAATACAGTAGTATGTAACTATATAGGACTGTAAATACCCATTGAGCTATTAAATAACACCTGTGTCCCCCTCCCTAACTCACCAGCCCCCCGGCTCCAACCAGTCTTGACCTGGATCTCATACTTAAAGAGTCCGTCTCGGCCGCAAAGGGGAACCACACCAGCCCGCCGTAGATCCAGCTGGTCCAACTTGTGCAAGATGGCTGCTGCCACAACATAACTTAGTAAGCCCAACACACACACCAACAGCACAACCAGGCTTGGTGCACCAGACTGCTCCTGAAAGACGAGGGAAAACAGTTTAAGCGTGTGTTTATCTGGTGCACATGCACAAAACATTTGCTCTTATGATACTGACTGGCATTTTAAAGCTGATGGCGTTGGCTGGTGCAAACAGGCCTGCGGCAAAGGCCGTGAGGTGCCTGGTGCGACAAACAGCTCTGCTGGCGTTGGTTTCTGCCAGCGGCACCATGCCATCTGTCCGCCACTGCTTCTCACTATCACTGAAGTACTGACACAAAGAGGCAAACACCCCGACCTCCAGGTGAACACCCACAGCCTGAGAGCCGGGGTTGCAGGCTGTGCTCACGTTGATAAAGTAGTCTAGAGTGGTGTCGTACGACCTGTGGAGCACAGGACAGAGGAATATGGTTGTAGTCAAATTGTACAGAAACAAAATCCCAAATGAATTGCTTGGTGACTTTAGACCCTCAGTTTCTGCCAAAAACAGCATATAATTCTGAGCTAAGTAACATTTGTGCATCAGTATACATCATAAAACAAGGCAGTGGATGAACAGGGGCTCTTACTCTGGCGACAAGAAGAAGGTGTATTTCCTGTGGTCAAGATCTTGCCCCCTGGTCATACGGAGCTTGATACGTTTTTTGTCTGTGCAGTTGAACTCATTGGGCCTTTCATGTGAATGCAGGTAGGCTGTGATGTATGGGTCCTCCACGTCCTCTTCTCTTTCGTCCCTCTCTCTGGCATCTGGAGCAGGGAAGGAAAAGATAATTCACAACAGCAATTCACACTGCCACTCTCTCATGCTGCATTTAAATAATGGACTGATTCATAATTAAACATGACATGTTCCTTCAATTCTAAAGAGAACAAGGGGTGCCAAAACAACACAGCATGGTTCTTTATTGATCCCTGATTGAAAATGCAGTCTCACAGCTGTGTGGACACATTACGACAGCACAAACAATGAAAATGAGAATAATGAAAATTAAAAAGGCTACAAGCGGTCCATCTCTTTTATAAAAGCAGTCCAACACAACAGTACCACTATTACAGCTTCAAAACTCCTTCCTCACATACTTTACATTGTTGTGTATGTGATGAACGTGAGCGCTCACCCTCCAGGGAAGTGAAGTTGAACTGCACAAACAGCCCTGCCTGTCTGTTGGTGTTTCCTGTGCTGACCCTTACGATGACGGAGTCGCAATGGCTGATGTTAACAGCTCCAGCTGTGGGGACCCGTCCGGTACCAGAACCCTCAGGACCTGCTTCTGCTCCACCACTTCCGTTGTTAATGGCAACAGTGATGGCTAGACTATCGTCCAGTCCGGAGATGGGAATCTGGGTGCCATTTTCAGTGCGGAACTCCATGGAGGCCACCTCGGTAGAGACGGTGTAGTTCGCCACATAGTTGAAGGGGAAGGGGTTGGACTCCACCTGGTGAGGAAATCATGAGAGGAGGTGCATAGTGGAGGAAATTAGATCTGATGGAGTGAAGGTAAAATAGAAATACAAAATAAGACCACTTATTATTTGTGTTCTTATGAGGTGCCAAGTCCTTAACATTGACCCAAAGATAAAAGTTTCGAAAGGAACCTTTTGTACTCGACCGAGTAGTTTACATCATGTTAGAGGTTTTCTAATGTTACCTGAAATAAAAGCTGCATGATGCTGTTTCCTGCAGCAGCTCTTCCAAGGCTGCTGTTGAAAGCTCGGGGGATGGAGAACCGCTGGCACTCTGGAAAAAAGTTAGAGGAGAGAGGAAGAGATCAATAAACACTGGCATAAACGATTACGATGCATGCATTTCCTCACAGGCCAGTTCATAATGTACAACTTTTTATACATTTGTATAGATTATGGAGATGTAATGAAAGTTGCCCACCTGGACTGTCGTTGCCATGGTAACAGAGCAGGCTCTGGGGGTCCGCCAGTTTTCCCGTGGCAGCGATTTCAGCTCCCTTCAGCACAAGCGGCTCCTCGTTGAGCACACGGGCGTGCATAAGGATCAGCATGAGGACCGAGGATAGGCTGTAAGCCTTGGCTGCCACTCGCAGAGGGTGTGGCTCCAGTGAGGAGGGAGAGGGGTCTAACAGCGTGCCTCCCTGCTCCTCACCAGAGGAGAACAAAGAGGAGGTGAAGGGGGGCGGGGGGGAATCCACGTAGGTGGGCTGGAGGTAAGACTGGGATGCTGACTGGCTGACCTGATGGATCAGATCGCCTGGGGAGAGGGGGAGGATAAGAGATATGGTTAATGGCTAAGAGAAAAAGTTACAGCAGCACAGTTTCCTTCACTAAAGTTTGTTTTCTCTCAGGAACTATAAATTCTCCAAATATGGGACAGAAATCAGAGTGTTGGTGAGTGCTGATGCCTATATGGTGCTGAGGGCTTTTCAAGAAATAGGGTTAGTCAGCCAACCACGGATGGACTCATTTGGTGACTGATGGTTGAAATACCGAATACCAAGGCCTTCGTGGGCAACAAGATTGACTAAATGATGCAAGTACTACAAGTAGGATAAATATAGTTATATTTTGAGCAAGAGTAACAGTTTTACAGTAGATCCATGCTATTTGTAGCTGTGCCACATAACATTGCCTTCTGTCTTCTTATTTGCTTCAACACTAGTTACAAAAACCAATCATGTCTACATTCTAGATGTTACAGACCAAGTAAATGAAGAGCAGTGAGAAGGCATTACCCTCCAGGATTAAGTGACTTGTTGCTAGCTCCTATTTAACGTTAGAAGTAAACTAACACTTTCATTCAGATTGCGAAACCAACGACACTTCTCTGAAAGATGGAAACACTCATGCACTTACAGAGACACAAACTTTCCTTCTTACCCATGATGTTCAGGATGTTGTCGGCTATCTCAGTAGGCGTGACGATGCCCTGCTTGGTGTCAGTTTGCAGTATCTCAAGCATGGACTCCAGCTTGGTCAGAGTGCTGTTCTGACACTCTTCACAGATAAACTCTCGACTCACTGCCTGGAGAACACAAACACACACACACACAAGTGCTCATTTGTTTGCTTTCGTGACCGATTCCATATTTTCTAGCTTTATTCTTTGCCTTTTCCAGTCGCCTTTGTTTTTTTCCATTCCTTTCCTCCCCACCTCGCCTCCCTCTCATCCTGCTCACCGTGCACTGAGCCAAAGCAGCGGAGGTCTGCTGGATGTCATTAACAGTGATCAGGTCTAGAGCAGTCAGAGCTCTGGTGATGTTGCTTCGGACTCGGACTCTATAACTGCGCTCATCTCGGGACACCCGCACTGACTCCCTGGTCTGCTCATACTGGAAGAAGGTAATACAGGCAATATAGAGTATATATTATATATATATATATATATCTCAATATAAGTATCAATTGATTAATAATTGGATGAATAAATGTATTAATCATTGTAGTTGGATAAGCTTACCTCATTTAGGACTGTAATAAGAGCCAACGATAACTCTCGGACCCTCTGGGAGTCTCCCTGCTCCAGCAGCTTTTTGAGTTTGCTGTCTGTCAGCTCAGACAGCCAATGGGGAAGGCTGTTGTACTCAGGGGGCGGATCTGGCAGCACAACCTTGATGGACCTGGACACAAACACACAACAAAAGGAGTCGTCGTTGAAAAGTTTTTCTAACTTTGCTATATTTGTCTGGACTTGGATGTGCATACGCACGTGAGTGTAAGGTCATTACTGTTGTTAGCTATAAAGACATTACATACATTTATTATTTTACTTTGTTTTAACCCAGAATCAGATAAATTCATGTATGTGTTTTAACCATGCTTGTGACTGGTCCCCCACTTTGGTCCAGACTGAAATATCTCAACAACTACACGAAATATTATACTACCACTACTAGATTTGACTTGAGGTTGCAAAGACTTATGTGGTTCCCAAAGGATGAATCCAAATGACTTTCAGATCCCCTGACTTTGAAGTTTCTTTTGTGGTTTTGACTGAAACATCTCAAACTCTATTAGATGGATTGCCATGAAATGTGGTACCCTCAGGATGATTTTTAATATGATTCAGTTACTTTTCATGTCAGCATGCAAACACACTAAACATTCCTGCTTACCATCATCATCATCATGTTAGCATTATCTTTATGAGCGTGGTAGCATGATGACATTGTGCTCAGCATTTAGCTCACAATGCTAAGCACAGCCTCACAGAGCCGCTACCGGCCAGCATGGCTGTAGACTCATTAAAGCAAAGAACCTTCTCCAGTGCTGATAGTTTAATAAATTGTGCTTGTTGACTTTGTGTTAAATGTATTTACAATAACAGTATAGATATAAAACATGTTTTCTGACATACATGTACAGTAAAATTAGTTAGACCAGCATCCAACTTTGGAGACATAATATTGTTCATATTGTCCCATCTTTTACTGGAGCTGCTGCTAGATCCCATAATGACTTAATTGATCCCAGAGAGGACAAATTCACTCTTCAACACACTATGAACGAAAATGTCCTATGTAAGGCACTGAACTGCTATGGTAGCTTGGGATGTAAACAAAAAAAGGTTGAAGGACTGAATCTAAATCTGGCCCCACTGCTGCTTAACTGAACTAAACCAGTGACTTAAATGTAGTTACTTGTTGAGCGCAATGCTGGCAGCTCCCTGGTGGTCCTCCACTGTGATGGATAAGGCTACACGGTTTTGGTCTGAGCTGAAGCCTGGGGGCAGGAAGGCAGAGTGCTCCGGGCTGCTGCCTTTGTACACACAGAAGTCCTCGCAGTAGTCTTCTCTGCAGCGAGTCACCAGTAGACTGTAGAGCAAAGGAGTCTCTGAGACCCCTAGATCATTGTAACCTGGAAGCAAGAAACCAAGTGAACAAGAGAAGAAAAGTAAATAGGTGAAAAGTAATGGAGGGAGAAATCTGCTAATCTTTGATGATTGGACAGATTCAACAAACTCAAACATTGGAAACGGAGAGAAAGCGAAAGAATGTGGGAAGCATGCATATTGTGATTCAGGCGTGTGAGAGCGAGGTCCCACCTTCCTTCTTCCAACCAGAGCAGGTGAAGTGCACCCGGTCCAAAAGTGTGCATATACGCAAGCCTTCACCACCTCCAACCCTGTACTCGATGCCCGCTTCCCCCCCCGCTCTCAGGTTGCACTCCCCGCCAGCTGGGGGCTTATTGTGGTGCAGAGTAATGGAGGCGGCGCCCTCGCCATCCAGACTGTCGTCAGTCACGTGCAGGGTGAAGATGTAGGAGTCTTTGTGGCGCAGGACACCCTGGCGTAGCACCAGGTTCATGCCGTCGCTTCCTGTGGTGGTGGAGGAGGAGTCTAGGACCAGAGTCTCGTTCTGCAGCGTCATGGCACTCCAGCGCTGAGAGACACACAAAGAGAAAGATTTTACTAAAAGCAAGCTACATTTGTTGGTTTTCTCAGAAATATAAAGGCATTAATAAATTAAATAAGCAGCAATTAGCCAGTCTAAAAGCTTTCATTTAAGGTAGGGACAACAGTGCCAATTAGATACATGAATGATTCATGGTGTCCAGAAACCAGGCTATAAATGTGTTTATTTCGAGGTAGCGGGTTATGAACAGGGTGTATTATGCTGAGGATGAGAGGTGCATAAGACAGCTTTAAAGGAACAGTTACTACAGTTACATACATACTGTATGTAAATGTGAGAACTACTTGTAGTCAGGTTATACCAAATTCAAAATGACCTCTGTGCATTATGTAAACTGGACTACACTGAAGTCTATATAAATAGTGTACCTAGGTTAGAGTTCAGCTGAGCGCAGTCAGCTGGTATGTGCAATTTGAGGCCCAGTGACTCAACAAGTGTTTTGTTTGCCAAAGTTTCCCTGTGTTAGTGAGGACCAAACATTTTCTCTCTGGCTCCAGTTGTATGATGAGCTCATTTTTACACCCACACACTGCTGCCTGCATCACAAATCCCAGGGAAAGTCTGAATAAAGGAGAGAGGTGGAGCGGGAGGAGGACAGGGAAGGAAAGGATCGGGAAATGTTGATTTCACCGAGGCCTCATTTTACTGTGATACAGAGAGAGTGTGCTGTTGCCGCGGTGTGAGTTCGACAGTGCCTGTGTGTGTGCGTGTGTGTGTAGGTGTGCGTGTGTGTGTAGGTGTGCGTGTGTAGGTGTGTGTGTGTGCGTTTACCCCGCGATGAAAGCCCTGGCAGTTGGTGCAGGTTCCTCTGAGGTAGACATACGAGTTCTGGCTGACCTCGTACATGGACTGGGCCTTACAGGACACACACTCCAGATACACCATGGGAATATGGCCACTCTGGACAAGCACCTGTGCCACACACACACACACACACACACACACATCAAATGTTGAGCAATTCAGGCAGTGGATAGGCTGCAGTCCCTCCGATCAGACCAAACCCATCCCAACCACTAAATACAAACACAAACACTTATTTGACCATGTATAGTTTCTCATTCACTCTCTCTCTTTGTGTTACACACGTGCTTTCACACTCATGCATCCAGTGTTGCCATTTTATGTTTAGATAGAACACATTTACTTTTGCTCTCCCCTGCTGCCTTCTGTTTAATCTTATGTTGTATTTTCTCTCAAACAGACTAAAGGGTGTTTTTCTGGCAGCTGCTTATTGAGCTGCTGATCATTGAACAAGAAAGCGAGAAAGCCAAAGCTTTAAAGGAAGGAACAGAGAACTCTGGGAACTTGAGAAAATGGTGTAATCACCACTGGAAACAATTTCTGTAAAAGCTTCAGGTGAAAAATGTTGAAACACAATGAACCAACAACGTTCCTCCAGTGAACTCTCTCCACATGAAGACAGGCGGCATGTAGAGTAACAACACATGTACATGACGAATGTATTTATTAATTCAGTCATTATTATTTAAATATGTATTCATTATTATTTTATTACCTGTTTATAGATGTTTGACTGATTAGCATGCAATAGTTTAAACTATATAAATCAGCAGTCATTTACATGGTTCATTCATTTAGGAGGAATTGGTAGAAATATTTACAATATTCACAGAATGATGTATTTACAGTTCAATTTAACAGTGATGCAATAAGTTATTTGCTAATTGATCATTTCAAATGTACAATATCTCCTTTATATTACAATAGTTGCTATTGTGTATTGTGACCCATTTCAGCGGACCCAAATCCCAGGTGGGGACCCACCGACTTAAAGCATGCATGTATTCATGTGTGCGGGAGAATGTGTGGACCTACAGTCTGTGTGGTGGACTCTGGTGCCATGCCGTCTTTGCTGATGGTCAGTTTGAAAGTGTATTCGACGCCCTCCTCGAGCTCGGAGCCGGAGATTCCCAGTACCGGATCGCTGGAGCCCAGGTCGAAGTTCAGACTGGAGCAGTGCTCTGCACCCTGCAAGCAGAAGGTGGGAGGTAGAAATTGGGCCATTATTTAGACAATTTTCTTTTTTATTAAACTTGTTATTTTAGCACAACATGAGAACAGGGTTTGGTATGTAACAGCAGTACTGACTAAAGGTGGTCAATATATTGATAGATGTGAGAAATGAGATTTACTTTGGATAGAGTAAAATTTAGATATACAGCTTCACTGTAACACAGCCATTACAACTAGAAAAATACATTCAAGAGGTTCAATTTGATTTAAAATGTATTTGTCATAAAAACCTCTTTTTTGAGACTTCTTGCTTATAAAGACTTACATAACCTTCATACTGTATATCTGTGATAACTTTCATTCTACATTCCCACTTGAAATTTGGTGAAGCTGTGCCCCTAAACTATGGTGTCACAGGAGTGCGATAAAAAAGAATAGATCTGGGAAATAATATGACAATAAATGTGAAAATATAAAGAGAAATAAATAAAAGAACAGAAAAATGTGGATATATAAAGACTAATAATAAAGTTTCCTTTTCCTTCATTGCTTTTGCTATTCCTTGAAGGACCAAGCTGTCAATCAACTGGCTTTGGGGGGCTGCCCAGGCTGAGTAATGCCCACATGCACACATGAATCCTGCTTTGGCGGGAGATTTTTAGCACGGAAGTAGACAAGAGATGTATCATTTGATCAACTGTGTTCCTCTCGACTCTTTTTCTCTATCTCAGCTTGGAGTCTTTCTACCAGAGTGCAAAACGATTTCACTCTTTGGGGATCAGACTGAGTGTCCTTCTTTCTTTCTATCAGCAGTGCTATACAGCTGTGTGTGTATGTGTGTGTTGTTTACTGTGTGTGCAAGTGTGTAATTGTCAGGGTGGGGAGCAAAGCGGTGTGAAATGCTGAGCTTATCTCTAAACTCAAACCTCATAACCCTTTAAATGCCTTCATCCCCACACACACACACACACACAGCGGTGAGTGTGAAAAACACTAAATGAATTTACACTCAACATTTAAGAGACACCTCACAAATTGTCCAGAACTGAGTTCTCTTCACATCATTGCTGCCAAGCCTCTCTGAAGATTGTTACAGTACTCAGGACCAGATGATCATTATGTAATTTTCCAGTCTCCATTGCAGAATGAAAATCTGTCCTCCAAACTCTAAAGAACTTATAAATTCACCATTGAAAAGAAACAATATAATGCTTAAAAGTAGAGTTTGGTTTGACAATTCAACACTCTTATTTCTATTAGACTCAAGCCAAACATTGAGAATAAAGTGAGAGACAGAGAGAGATTTCACTAGATTACAAAAATTACTAAAAGAATTGTATAATGATTTTTTAAAGTGACTAAGGTGACTAATGTAAATGTAGTTGGTCCACACACACACACATACATTGGAGCTGCATCTATGGCGACCCTGGCAACCCCAGTTACCATGGCAACCAGGCGACTCCTAATCATGCCAACCACGGTAACCATGGTTGGCAACCGCAGCTGAAAAAGCTCAACCAACTCTTTTTCAGTCATGTGTGTAAAGCGACGTTTCATGCCTGCCCTTACCTTCGAAGTGCTTTGACACTCCCAGTGGTAGTTGAGTAGTGACTGGCTGTCTGGATCCATGTTGGGGTCGTAGGACTGCTCTGCACTCATTTGCAGGTCCTGTGTCCTCGACCACACTCTGTAGGTCCCACCTTCTATGATGGGCATCAGTCTGACAAGGCAAAGGGTTTAAATTAACATAAATAGGGATATAGTGAGCATAAGCATTAACACCAGAGAAGTGGATTATGTTGCAGGTGTGGTTTGAGGAGGTTCTATGGACCTGGGTGACTAATAGACTCCAATGTGGATTACTGTGTTAATTTCATACAGCAGCAAATTGCATATCACTAGCATAATTAATAAAAACAATAAATAAAAGGGGGAACTATGTACTCCACAGAGAGCCAAATTTCCACTGACCTGGCAGCCATGACACTGAGCTGCAGACAGGCAGCCTTCCTTAGCGGCACGCCTTTGTATGACAGAGAAAACACCAAGGTGTAGTTCCCTGCTGCCAGAGCCATCTTAGGCAACGATAGCTGCAGCCGCTGCACATCCACCTCCACCGGCAGGTGAACTACCTGGTCAAGCAAAGACTGAGAGGGCTGAGTCACCACCCCAGAGGGAATACGGTGGTCTTTGTCACTATCACATGAGGGTGTTGAGAGTATCTGCCAGAGGTACTGAGCTCCGTAGCGTAGGCAGCCTTTCAGGTCCACACCAGCCTCCACCAAAGTGGGCTGGAAGCGCCAGATGGTCAGGCGGGGGGCTTGAACCACCTGCACTTCCGGCTCCTCACACTCTAATACACTGATGTTTACCTCCACCCGGGCCAAAACCCAGCTCACCAGGTTACTGCAGTTCACCTGGCAGGGAGAAAGAGAAGCTGCTGAAATCATAAAACTGGGAAGATGCCAAGCTTTCACATACAGTATATGTCATGCAGTATCTCATATTTTACAGATTAACAAATATATATTGGATCTATGGAAAACATGGAAGGATGATGTTCAAGGAAACATACTTGGACCAGGTAGTGTCCTGGGTGTCTGTACTCATAAACCACAGTTGTGTTGTTGGTGTTAACTGGGGTAGAACCATCACCAAAGTCCCACAGGCACTCCACAGGATTAGATTTGGAGTGATTGGGTGTGAGAGAGGCTATCAGGGTCACTGTCTTATTGATGAAAGTGTCCTGGGGTGCTGCATACAGGTCGGCAGACGTCAGCAGGTTCTGCACCCGGATGTGCTTGGTGATGCTCTGATTATGCACTGAGTTGAAGGCCTTCAGGTAGATGGTCAATAAACCTGCTACTCCTGGCGTGTAGGAAACCTGGGGTTGTTTGATTCAATGTGACATATCATATTTTGTGAAGCTTAACAGCTGTTTGCTATATATATATATAGTGACATTTATGTCATAATTATAAAGGCTAAATATTGAAGTGTTCTGACCTCTTTGCCCATATATGATGAGTGGTTTTGGTGGTCCACATCAAAAGTCCATAGAAAGCAAACAGGTTTGCCCGTCAGGATGTTGGCCACAAACAATTTCTTTATACCTAGAGGGATTGCCGCGCAGCATCCCAGGATGGACAGTCCATGCACTGGCTCCATCACCTCGACATGGAGGTGCCGCCTCTTGGAACTCACCTGGATTGTCATATAAAAATAAAAATATGTGCACCGTGTTAGTGTAACTTATCTTTGCTGGCTTTGACATCAGAGTTAATGCCAAAAAGAGTAATGTAGTGACAATCAAATTCAAAATGTGCTTAAAGCCACTATGTGTAAAATGTCCGTGATTAACTTTCTAATTATTCTGAGGGCATATTTGTAGTGGAACATGTGCAGTACAGGTGCAGGTTTCAGGATGTGTCCCTAGATCAGGTCTATGTGTGGGTGGGTTTGGGTGGTGGTGCGGTAGTCAGTGGTAGTCTTTTATTAATGCTTCCACCAGGGGCACCAAGGTCTGACATTTCCTTCATTATCACTCCACATAGTGACATCAAATATCTTGGCATTGTCAGAAAATGTGTCAATGCACTCGTATGTCACACAGCAATAATAAACTTTAAGTATTAACTTGTGTGCAGAGTGGCAAAAATAGAGAATAATGAATTATGACATGCTCTTTTAATGTATGTTATCCATCTTCTTTGACTTTACCTGGTTGTGAGCAGTGAGATTCACCATGTACATGTCCACCCTGCTGAATGTGTGGACGTAGGATTGGTTGGGCTGAGGGATAACTGTGGCGTCTCCACTGATGCTGAGGATGAGATTAACGTCTGAGCCCGCTGCCATAGAAATGGTGAACTCCACCTTCTCACCGACTGCCGCAAACTTCTTACTTGCCCTCAGCTCTAACCCCTGAATCTTGTCCTGAACAAAGAACTCTCTGGAAACCACTTGCCCACTGACATCATTGGTAGCATTCAGCGTAACGATGGCTGTTTCTGGCTTCTGAAAAATCAGAGAAGTGTTCCTTCCTGTTTCTACTCTTCCATTCAACAGCCACGTCCACATCACATTGCTCCCCGTCAGGACCTCCCCCTGCAGCAAGACGCTGACGCCAGTTGCTACGTAACTCTGCTCCGTTGCATTGGTAGCTGTGAACGTTAGCCCAGAAATGACTTCCTGGACACTGACCGTCTCTGACACCACCTTTGAGCTAACTTCATTGAAGACCTCCACAGTAACCTGCTTTTGGCCAGGAGTGATGAAGGTGTGGGTGTTCCAGGGCTTGTTCCACTGCAGAGCATCCCCATTCACAGACCAGCGGTACTGCAGGTCTGAGCCTGCAGTAGTCAACACTGTCAGGTTTGTTTGAGCATTGACAGCAACTGGGTTGTTGCTGATCTGCAGGTACACCACTCCAGCTGGTTCTAGGAAGTGGATGGTTCTGTTGACGGACAAATGGCCCAAGAGGTTGGCTGCCTGGAGAAAGATGTCACATGGGCCTGGTGTGGAGAAATTCACCTCTACTGTCTTCCCGCTTATGTTGAAGCTTGAGCTGATGGGGTCCAGCTCTCTGATGAGGTTCCAAGTAAACGTCATGTTGGTTCCTTCCTTTAATCCTGCTTGAAGGCGGAGAACACGGTTTGTAGCAAAGCAGCAACCATCCAATCCCGTGCCTCCACCTCCTCCGATCTCCTCCTCTGCTAAAACCTGCAGGCCCTCCAGCTCACGTTGGACAAAGAGGAAGATACTCGCTTGTGCTGCTCCTACATCGTTCTCCGCTGTCACAATGATGTTGAAAGTGCCGACAGAGCGGAAGGTGTAGAACATGGCATGGGTCCCGAGGATTGGTGTGCAGCGGTCACACAAGATCCAAGAGAACCGGACGCCATCTCCCTCCTCCATTTGGGCCTCAAAGTGGACTGAGGCATTGAGAGGGACATTTACCAAACTGGCATTGACGGTTAACCCACAGATGGGTGCAAGCACAGCAACAGGTAAAGTAGTGCGATTCTGGCTAACTGTGTTGGCTGCTGTCAGTGTAATATTGTAGTTTCCTGAGACCTTGTAGGTGTGGAGGAAACTCTGGCCTGTAAGCACATTTCCATCTCCAAAGTTCCAGACGTAAGTGACATTGGAAGCCAAGGAAGATGTTGTGAAAGTGTACGGTGCTCTAAGTGTCAGGTTATTGAACTTAGTGCCATTATGTTGAATAACAATTGGTCCTATGGGCATCAGAACCTCAATCTCAACACTGGCGTTACTGGTGGAGATGTTATTGAAGACAATGACTGTCACCTTGTAATGATCTGGGTTTTTATACTTTGTCATGATATTCCTAGAACCATGGACGGGCTCAAGGTCTTCCTTTCTACCAAAGTCCCACTGATAGCTGTAGTTAAACTCGGGCTCCGCTGTGGCCAGGAACCAGATCTCCTCCCCGACAGTATAGTGTGATTTCACAAGGGTTAAGTTGATCTTGGTTAAAGCTGGCTGCACACACACCCACTTGAAGAAGTTGGCCTTGGTGGCTTTGTTTACCCCGCTGGAAAGTAGCAGAGAGAGGTGGTAGTTCCCACTTGTGCTGTAGGTGTGTGAGACTGTGGGGTCTCTGTGGCGCGTCTCGTTCTGGCTTCCATCGCCGAAGCTCCACTCATAAAGATGAGCCGATGCGCTTCCGGACACCCAGGCCTGAAAGTCGACGGGGATACGTTCTTGGACACATCCGGATGGCTCCATCCTCACAACCTGGAAGACAAACACCTGCACTGGTAGGATTGTCCAGCCAGAGCTCACAGCATTTGCAGCAGTCACATTCACTGTGAAGTTGCCATCTTTGTTATAGCTGTGTGACACGTGAGATTCAGATGTAGCGTAGATCTTCCCATCGCCCATGGAGAATGTCCATGTGATGTTATTACCTGATGCAAGGTGTGCCCATACTGTGGTAGGGCTGTTAAGCTCTGTAGGAGAGGAACTCTGAGCTGTTAAATCTTCAATCTCCTCATATACAAACACCTCAGCACAAACCTCGGCAGAACTTATGGTGTTGTTTACCGAAACACAGACATTAAAGACGCCACTCTGTGCATAGATGTGTGCCACGCGGCGACCTTGCAGTGGGGCGGAACCATCTCCAAAGTGCCAGTCATAGTGAATGCCATATGGTGAGGGCAGAGGGTGAGCTTCAAAATCGGCTGATTTGCCGGTGAGGAGAAGTCGTGGCTCTGTTTGTATGTCAACATGAGTGAGGATGCTGTAGACACTCATGTTGATGCTTTGACTAATGTTCTCATAACGATTGGACACGGACACTAGCGCTGTGTATATTCCTGTACCGAGAGAGGGAAGAAAAGGAAGAGGAAGAAAAAAGAGGAGAAATGAGCAACATGCCATTATCTACCTGCCAGCTTAAAACATGTTAACCTTGAATAATGAAACAAAATCAAAGTAAATTGGCTGCTGCTCAATTTTTCAAGCCTGTATGCTAGTACTGCTGATAGGGAGCTAGGCGAGGGGTTACCTGGCTGAGAGTAGATATAGGTGACATTGTTGCTTAGGAGGACCTGACTGGGCGACTCAGGGCAGAGGAGGGAGGGGAGGTAGGGAGGCTTGTACTCAAACTCCTTATATCCGCCGTCACCAAAAGACCATCTGCAGCATAACAGGGACAATGTAAAACCATTAAAAGACTTTAAGAGAAATACATGGAGCTTAGATGAACAGATGTACTCATAACTGTTTCCATCCACACACACACACTCACAAGCTGGAAAGTGGGAATCTTCTCCGACGAGGCAATAGAGGTTTTGGAAGAGGAGAAGTGGAAACTCAAAACTCAGGAAGCCTCTCTGGACCAAGACTGGTGAAAGTGGAGGGAAACTAAGTAAAAGAGTGCGCCACAGATGAGAGAGTGGGAAGCGAAAAGGGGAGGAAGAGAAAAAAGTAAAGAAAGAGAGAGAAGAGTAGACGAAAAAAAAAAGGGGGGGGAGTAGAGGGGAAGCAGCCTAGCAGAAGGGAAAATTCTTGTCAGCAATCTGCTCTAACCACACCGTTATAAATCCAAGGCTCTGCATGGTATGACTGCTGCAGTACTATAATGGCGCACATGAAGACAAAAACAGAGAACAGAGAAAAGAGAAAGACAGATAGAGGAGAAGAAAGGAGCAGTCAAACACAAACAGATGCACTACGTTTTCACTCAGCCTTAAAATAAGAGAGAGAAAAAGAAGCAGTCTATCTATCTATCCACCCATCCATCCATCCCCCCTCTGTTTGTACCGGAAAGTGGCGGCCACAGACATGTCGACGAGCACAGAGGTAGTGAGAGTCTGAGTGGAGCCCTGAGGGACCACGTCTGGCACACCCTTTACTGTGAGGTTGGCCATGGGCTGCAGCCGGTCCACAGTCACGTTGAAATGCTCTGTGAGGGTGCTGACATGGTTCATGGCCATCACCTGGAAGAGATGCCACACGACCAGTAAGACGGTTGAAGACGGCTGGTAAGAAGCAGACGTCTTGTGCTGCATCTACAGTGCATTAGCTTTAACTGTGACGCCATCATGTGCATTTCCAGACACAAGATGTGACCTATAAAAAAGGTCTCTTCTAGATTAATCGGCTACTATTAATCTTTTCTGTCATTTCTGTATCTCTTTACATTTTGTATGGTACAAATGTACTTGTTCCGAGTGCCTTTAATATAAATATTTGCTGGTTTTCTTGATTGTCAATGATACCGAGTTGAATCTTTGTACTGTGTGGATTGTTGGACTGTGAAGACGTCAAGTTGGGGTCTGGGAAATTGTAATAAAGGGCATTTTTTTTTAAGTTTTCATGTTCCATAATGGTCTTTGGTGATTTTATGGTAATACAGGGAGTGTTACCAATTCTAACATGTATAGAAAACTGTATTATTACAAAATAATCAATTTAGGCTTCCGTGTGCCATAGATTTCTTTATTTTAGATGTAGTTAACAAAAATATATAATAAAATCTATAAAAAAAAACGGCTCATCTCCATGTTTTGCTGATACTGACAGCTGTTCTTTGTTTTTCACCTGGTGACAGTGTGATGCCGTTTGTGAAATTATCTGCGATTGCTAATGATAAAGCTTCCAAATAAACCGTACTGTCAAAGTCTAATCACATCAGATGTTGTTTATTTGCAGACATCTCGTCAGTGTTTGTGGATGCGCCAGTTTGGCAGTGTTACAACAATTTGACTCATATTGGATTTAAAAATGTAACAGAATCTCACCGTGAGCTTGTAGATGGCAGCGTGCTGGTAGATGACATTGAGGACAGTGTTGTAATAGGTGAAGTATGGCTTGTCATCCACTGTCCATTTAAAGGTGGGATTGGAGCCTTCAAGCACTGATGATGTGTAGCTCTAAAAACACACACAAACATATATACTGTACATACACTTGCAACACATGATAAAAAAGACAGTAAAGTGCAATGTGCATGATGTCAATATCACATATGAACTGAATATCAGCGACACACACTCACCACGACTGACTCCATCAGCACCCTGTGTGCAGGGTGTGGCTGCACTACCAGTCCTCTGAGCGGCACTTCCAGCTGGACAACTACAGTCAGGCTGGCCTCTGTCACATTATTATGTGCCTCCAGCTCCACCTGCACTGGACTCCTTTGCTCCTCCGTCCCCATTCTCAGATCCAGCACTGCATACAAGCTGGGCTCCGAAACCTCGATCCCGGACCCTGAGCTTGGCCCTGGCAGACAGAGTGCTGGGCTGGAGGAAATCTCTGGGGGACAGTCGTGCTGGAACGTCACACTGCAATTACTGCCACACCGAGAGGCTTTTGTCACGTAGCGAGACTGGACGCGGAGCAGCAGACGGGTGTCGTTGGGCTGCATATAGAGGGTGCCATTCCGGATAGGTGGGTGGAGGATCGTCAAGCCCAGAGGAGGAACCACCCGCAATGGGCATGATGCCGAGACTGGGTATGATGGCTCAGCCGAAGTCACCTGGAATTCATCAAATTAAATTTGGTCTCAATTATTTTTGTTAATACAATTATCAATAAAGGACAAAAAGGGAGTGTAGACAAATACATCACTTATACAGGTTAATGGTTATTTATAAGTTTGTTTTAACATTGAAAACATGTGGAAAATATTGGTAGATAAAAAAGAAATATAGACTTTCTTTTTCCATTTCGCTATAGAGACATTGTCAGATGCATACTGGGGTATGACTTTGATGTTTTACCAGCAGGCTGTAGAGTCCAGGCTGGGGTAGACCAGCAGACAGCGGTGCTCCCTGCAGCTGAGTCTCACTGTGTCCCACATAGAGCACTCTGACGGGGCAAACTACTTCCTCCAGCCAGCCTCCTTCACCATCCTCCACCAGCGCCTTCACGTCAAGCTCCAGGTCAAGCTGAGGGTCAGCGTCGTGGTCAGCCGAGCCGTCTGTTGACTGTCTGGTGTTGTTGATCCAGAACCACTCTGATTGGTTGAAGGCTAAAACAGGTTGCCGCCACAGTGAGTGTGGGGAGGATTGGCAGTGGAGAAGGGAGGCAGGGCCGGCATCGTGCTGCAGGGCAATGACATCACCACGGGAGATCAGGAGGTCCTCCAATTGTTCTTGTACCTGGGAGAAACATGACTCAGAAGAGTAAGTTAAAAAAGTAAATACAGATCAGAGTCAGATAGACAGAAGTTAAATTGCACACTGCAAATAAAAAGTGTCTTCTTTATTGAATCGAAACTTAATCTGCATCTTCATTGCAGTGAAACGCAGATCTTCAACAACTGCAATCCCTCAAATTAAAGCTGGCAGTCCTCAACTATTTGTTCTGGGCTTACTGCATACACTGACAAAATCACTTTGGAAGTAAAAGTAAGTCCTCTCACCAGTATGTGTGCAGCTGGTCCTGCTGGCAGAGTGAAGACCACCTCGTCCTGTAGGGTGTATCGGGGCCTCAGCGCCCCAAGGGGAAGGCGATGAGCCTGGGTGCAGTTAAGACAGGAAGATGGCTGGCAGGGACTAGAGAGGGGCAAGCACCGCCGCTGGAAGGGACACCACTGCTCTAGTCGAGGGCAAGATGGTGGATCACTGCTCTTGGTGCCATTGGGGACACAAACAGCCACCGGGGCACAGGCTGGACCTCCACAACCTGAGGCACGAGATGTATCTAGTTTCAATCATTTATATTTAATTGGACATATTACAAGAAAATTCTTTCTCTTTTTCCATTTAACTGCCCCCCCAAACCACCCTTACCCACCATCTCAATTTTAGCAGACTGTGTAAAGTGTACAAGTGCAAATTAGGAATCTCCAGTTCCAGGCACACACACATTTAAATTAACAGGGTAGTGTGGATGCAGTTAGTGGTGAAAGAAGTACTGAGGTCTTTAGTGTAAGTAAAAGCAGTACATAAAAAAAATAAAAAAATAATAAATCCAGAATCTTACTATTTTATATGCTATTGGGTCATTTTACCTATAACAATGCATCATATTATACAAGCTGATCATATATTTCATAGGCCTCTGAATCTGAAAAGTAACTAGCTGTCAAATGAATGTAGTGAAGTAAAAAGCAACATACTTTCCTCTGAAAAGCAGATATCCTGTACAAGTACCTCAAAGTTGTACTTAAAAAGTATTTTCCACCACTGGATGTAGTCTATTCATATATTACATTTATTATCAATTATTTTTGTGTTTATTTTAATGTTTAACAAAGGATATAGCAAATAAAAAGGAGACAAATTTAGCATTTTTATAAAAAAAAAAAATCAAACACACAGTGATACTTTTAGAAGAAAGTACAAAAAGACATCACAAACAAATCAGGTTCTATAGCTGGTTTGTAATTGTGGCTTTGCCTGATGTCACTTTAGGTGACTCCATTATGCTTTACAACAAGCATAATGGAGCAGAACTGCAGATAAAAGCTTTAATTACTGGATCAAGGAGAGGAAATCAAGCAAGTCAGTGTCTCGCCAAAACAAACCCAAAAGTGTGCATCTGAATGTAAAAGGTGTGTATGTGTGTGTGTGTGTGTGTGTAGTGGGAAAATAATTAGTTTCCATCTCTGGGTAAAGCAAACTTGCTATCTGTGTAATTAATTAATCATTTGTCTCCTCCCCTGTGGCTGCATTCACAGAAAAAGTGCTCTCGTGTCTTTAACAAGGCGCTCGCCTCTCTGTGGATTTGTTTCTCATCATCCGCTCCTCTGTCTATTGTGCAGCTTTGCTGCTGCGTCTCAGTGGAGAAGTACAAAAAAAACACAGAAAGCATCTCAATGTTTTTGTCCCTTGAGCCACGCAGCATTACGTGCGTTATGTGTCTGGACGAGGGCAGGAAGCACTCGGAAGGGAGGTGACCTTGATTGGTCTTGTTTCCCTCCTCTCCTATCTGTCTCGATTCAAACTTCTCTTTCATGCTTACCCACCTTTAACACCTTTAGACAAGGCCGGTTAGTGCATGTGTGTGTGCCTGTGTGGATGTTGCCGTCTACTTGGAGGTGCGGGTGCAGGTGGCTTATAGGTTTTTATAACACCAGCTGATACCAGGAACGTGATGGTTTGATGTGTCAAGCGTGTGTGAGAGAGTGCGTTCCTGTGTTTGACTCACTGGGCAGCAGCAGGTGCAGGCCAGGATAATGACAGTGAGGTCTGTAGGTCTGGAATCGAACATGGATTTGTGAGCTGAGCTTCTGAGTGACGAACTCTAGGGAGGACAGACGACCTGCCTGAACAAAGCTCAGAGCTGGGAACAACAGCACCTGAGTGGGGGAAAAAAAAGAGGGAAGAATTTGGTAAAAACAGAAGGAAAGTCTGACGAGTATAGGTTTGAGGAAAACACTTCAATGATTAAATAAACAAGCTGAGACGCCTCCTCACTTCTATGCCACTTGTGGGAGGTTGTGGAGTAGAGAGCGGAGCGGTTAGGGCATGGTGCAAAGGATTATGGGAGGGAAACACAGCCAAGCCCACCATGTAGATCCCTGCATCTGGAACACGCACTGTGGAGGTCAAGGTGACAAAAAGAGGGGAGGGGAGAGGGATAGTGAGAGAGTGAGAGAGAGAGAATATTAAATCCGTAGCTCAGCTTTCCTTTTCATCCTCTGATACCGGGTTTCTAGGCATTTGAACTACTCCATACTTCTGTGTGTCAGCATGGGAAGCCTACCTTGAGGGCTGTACTGGCAGACATAGGCCCGCTTGGCATTGCACGGGTGTGAACTGGTCTGACCACGCTGATCAAGGGACACGCACACGTTTCCGCGGGAGATCGGGGAACGAGGCGGCAGGCCCTCCTCTCCCTTCTGTGCCTCCGAGCCATTTGCCCAGCGCAGCTTGCCCGGAAAGTCGACATCACTCAAGCCCAGCCACACACCTCGCTCCCTGGGCCAGGAATAGACAGGTGAGACACAGATTAACAGAGTGGCTGCTTCACATGTCATTACATGGCTGTTCACAGCCGGAATACTGGCTCCATCACTCGAAACGTACACAGAAAGACGCACACAAACATTAACGAATCGGTCTTCCCTCCTGCAAAAGAAATACAGTCAGCGTATGATTCACTATGATCTGGTCAGACCTTTCTAGACAGCTGACTACTTACATCTGTGAAAATGATGTGAAAGAGTGGACAGTGGTTACAAAAAAAAGCAGAGAGGGAACATGAAAAAAGGGTCTTTGTGGCAAAAAACAGGGACTGATTACAAAAAAATAAAAACGAGCTCCTTATATAAGCGAGGGGGTGGAGGAACACATGAGCGGAGGAGGAGAGAGGGGATAAGCTCCATCTGCAGCAGGTTTTTTCTTCTCCCCTCTTTCGTCCACTTCCGTCTATGAGGGCAGGGCCTCTACCCTCACATTAACACACACACAACTGTGGACTCCTCCTCCCGGGGTGATAATGTTACAATGCAGCTGTGCTTTTACAGATGTGTTTTTTGCAACCCTCTCTGACCCAAACACCAAACACTTGAGGCCTTCAGAGCAGCGCGAGGCCAGAAACCTATGGAGGTACGTTTGTGTCTTTTTCATGAAGTCAAACAATAGGTTTCCACACTGCAGTCAAAAAATTGTTTATTGCAAATAAAATAAATGTGTGAAGATAACGATTTGCAATTCCAAAGGTTTTGCTTGTTGTTCGGCTGAATTCTGTGTGCGGGACCTACGCTGAAAGATGCAAGACACGGTTCTATTGTCTCGATCGGAGCGACAGCTTGGCAACATCCGCACTCCGTTAACGAGAGAGGAGAAGAAGACCGGAGAAACTCAATATGCATCTATGTTTCTTTGCACATAACATCCGTCTTAGTGAGAGCAAAAATGTCATGACTGAAAAAAACTGCAATTTCAGTATTTTTACGCAACCTGAGAATAAATAAAAATCTATAGAAATTAATGAATGGAACAAAGGAGCATTAAACCAGAGAAAAGAATCAATGCGGTAAGCTTCAAAGCATGAAATTCATAAACAGTAAATAATGAATAAGGAAAGTACTGCCCTTGAAAACATCCTTATGCCTGAACACATATAGACACAAAGAGTCACATTCAGTCAAGGAGTACTTGATCTCTTCTACTGATATAGTATGAACACCATCTATTTATATGTACTCTATGTATTTCTATCTATGTATTGAGAGCAGACAGTAATACCAATACATTAGTACTTGAATAAAATGTCTACTGAAATTATTTTTCTGTCTCAGTTTGAGGAAAACTAACTAATTAAGAAAAAACTGAATATACAGTACATACAGTACTGCTGCAAAAAGATATCCCAGAGAGAAACAATGAAGCCCCGATTTCTGCATCCCATACAGACAGAAACACTCACTGTGTGACTTTGTGTGCCAGCAGGTTACGCAGTGCGTCAGTCCTGACTATTGCCAGATCCCCGCCGCGGTCTGAACACTGTTGTCGAGCGTCTGTCCAGCTCAGCTCCCCTGGAACGATCTGGAAACAGCATGAGGACTCTGCGTGGTACACCCCATCCTTTGGACAGTGAGGGGAGGCTGGCAGATGACAGAAACATTCACATGATTATCCAAATTGTTTGAAGTCATACTTGCAACATCATGGAAAGATACAATCATTATTTTATTGCTAAAGAGATTATCCTCAAAAGACTTGATGTCTTCAGTTTTACATTTTGTGGTACAGAATTGATTCTTCATTATATACATGCATACTGTACCTTCTGACCAGGGTCTTCTCACCTGCCACTGTGGCGGGTTACCGAACATATCTACTCAATTTCTTTGTCTGACACTTCTGAAAGCTTTAAAAAGGTAAACACTGAGCCAGTGGTACCCGATAGGAGTAATTCGGAATATATCATGTAACTTTAATCCCTGACTATTCCTAATTTAAGAACTGCCATTAAAAAATAATATTCACTAATATAAGAAAAACCTATCTGCCATGGTGACCTGAACTGTTTACCTGCCACAGCAAACTGCTACTGAGACAACAACTTAAATACTGTATCATTACAAATCAAGGTGTTCACATAGCTAGTTATGTTCAAACAGGTTTTGCATCTACACAGTTATACGATAAGGTATACCAACATTAAGGCAGCTCTGGTGACTGTAACAAACTGTGAAAAAGGAAAAGAAATACATCAAGATGGGCACGAAGAAGGAGTAAAAATACCGAATCCACATTAAGGCCGCGCTGAGTTACTAATGTATTATGAAAACTGAAATTATATATTGTGGAAGTGGCATTGATGTGACCTTTTCTTCTAGGAGTTTAATGCACTCTCGTAGGAGACGAGACGGATGAAGGCTGGGCTGAGAAGGATGGACTGTCTGGAGACGAATGAAGAAGGGAGATTAAGGTTAAGTGTGTTTGTATGCATGTTTGTGTTTCCTTATGCAGTATACATGAGAGATTGTGTGTCTGTGTGAGAAAGGGATGTAGGGACGCAGTTAATGTGCAATTGTTTTCGTAGATTCAGACTTGAGACATTTAGCAGCTAAAGAGGCAGATAGGTCCGTCTGGACTGGGTAGAATCCATAAACAGAGCAAAAAAAAAAAAGAGACTTACATTCCTCAGTTTGACACAAAAAGGACTCCAAATAAATAATAACGTTGCGCCGTAACTGCTGGACGTGTAACAAGCAACTGTTTGCTAAAAGGTTTGCTGTATCAACTTAACATTCGCTCATATGTCAATGTTGCGTTCACAACTTACTTAAGTGGCCAAAAGAAAATCAGTTACTGCAGGTAAAAAAAAAAAAAAGAGACAAATCCTTTGCTTCTCACTGCTTTTTGACATTTCCTTTCATAATGTAGTGTTGATGATTCACCACAGCTCACCAAGTGCCATTTAGGAAGCATTATTTGAAAATTCACAGAAAAACACAATTAGCTCACAATTTACTGTCAACCCCGAAAGATGGATGTGACTCTCGAGCGTTGTTTATGAGGCAGTCATCCTGTTCATTTCCCTGATAAAGCCCATAGAGAGCCTTAGAGCTACAGCTGAGATTTACAGCAGCAGGAGAGCCAACATTAATCTGCTGCTGATTACCGTGAAGAGGTTAGAGCCAAGCACCATGAAAGTGACGTTAGCCACTCAGAGCTTGAGTGTTGCTTATCTTACCTTTGGCAATGTGGGCGCCACCCTTTGTGATCTTCCAGTCTACATCCACGCCGAAAGCGCCCCAGCTGACAAGTGTGATCTCCATGCTCTTATTGGCCACAGCAAGAGGTGGACAGCGCAGCTCCAGTCTGGGAGGGAGTGTCACGGTCACTTCTCCACGTGCAGAGACCTGAACACATGCAAATATGAAGCAAAATATTACAACCATGTCATTATGCTAAAAAATCTTTTAAAATGTATTACATCGTATAAAAAATAGCAAACGATTCCCTATTCATTTCTCCCTCACCTCCTTGTGTCCGGCCCAGGCCATCAGAGTGACTGCATAATGTCCCGGAAGTCCATATTTGTGAGTTGCTGTGGTGACCGCCGTTCCTGTAGTGTTGACCCGAGATGAAAGGTCACCAAAGTCCCAGGACAGCATCACCGGAGTGACAGAGGAGGCGGCGGAGAAACTGATGCTGTCGTGAACACTTTGCAGCGGGACAGGGTTCAGCGAGACCGAGAAGTCCACCGCAAACACTTCGTGAGCCACAGTCCACCCACATTCCTGTGTACGAAGGGAATCATGTGAGGAAGAGGAGGTTATTGTGCTACTATGCACGAGTATTTAAAAGCAAAATAAAACTTTCCTTACTGCTAAATTTTAAGATGTTTGTGGTTTGGCTATTATTTTTTATGGTTTTAAATAAATACTTGGTTTTAATGAAATTTGTGAACTGCTCTAATTTCAAATAAACAAATCTTGATTTTCAATTGGTGTTTTGGATAACATCTCTTGAGCCGAACAGCAGTCCTGCAGGAAACTAAATGGGAGGATGTAGGGAAGTCATTCAAGCCACAGAGGGGAGGTTGTTGGTGGTTTATGACAAGGTTTAGAGGAAATCCTGACTGTTGCATTTACAAGTGAAGAAACAAAGCAACAGTAAAGGAGGTCTCTATTAGAAGCTGACGCTCCAACAGTGCAATAATTACTATCTGGGAACGTGGTGTGCTGCTTACCTTCATAACATGGGGTTTTGTACAGGCAGCAGAGCACTGAGATTCGCTGATGAAGTTCGGCTCCGAGTTTGTGCTGCAGAGACACTCGTGCCTCGCCCCCAAGCCCCCGTACGGGTGTGATGCAGAAAAGCACACACTGTTACACTGTTCACGTGTGAAGTTTCCGGGTGTGGAGGAAGAGAAGATAACAAGCTCTCTCCGCCCCCCTCCTCCACTGCTGTTGTCCGGAAGACATGCTGCATAGTTCAGACCTGTAGAAGAAAGAAAGATCTTTTAAATCAGTCAGTGCAAATACATTTTGTCTCATATCTCATTTTTAATCGTAATAGGCAGCAGACTTTCTCTATCCAAACCATCAAAAAAAGGTCAGCTAATGAGCAGTTTATTCCTTCCACGTCTGAATTTGTCCCAACAAGGATGAACACATACGAGACACTCATTTTGTCCTTTGATTTGAGTTTAAACAGCAAAAAGCAACTAAAGCAGTTCACCTTTACTTTTTAGGCAGATGAGCACGTGTAATAACCATCAAATGTACTTTCTTGATATATATTTTTCTTCCGAGTTGAGCTTGGTAGAGAGACTTAATCTAGGTCAAGGAAGTCCCTCATCTACCTTCTATTATGGTACACATGAATGTGCAAAGGCCGGATAGGCCCATTGCCAAATAAAGCGACATTTCAAAACAGTTTTTTGAGATTTGTCATTTTTGTGACATGTAAATGTAAAATTGTGTCAGCATTAGTATGTATTTGTTTCATACCACAGGTGAGCAGGCTGACGTTGAGCAGGGGTTGGTGGCGGAGCTCAGGAGGATGTTTGCAGAGAATGGCGTCCGGGCGTCGAACTCGCACCCCTTTCTCCTGGAGCCAGCTGACCAGCCGGAACAGCTTACAGTCACAGTCAAAGGGGTTACTGCTCAGGTCACTGGAGGAGAGGAATTAGGTAAATTAATCTTAACGTCCAACAGCACTCCATCAAAAAGCCAAAAACGCTCCACATTTTGGTGAATACATTTGTTTGCTAATGGAGTTAGATGAGATAAATAATATCAGTTAGCTAACAGTTAGCTCCTTTCAAAAGTTGTGAAGTAGTTATACCTTCCAACTAAAATGAAATTATCCTTTTGGAAGTTGTCTCTCGTTAGCTAGCACAGTAGCCACCAATACATTTTGTTAGGAAGAGTTAGAAAAGTATGAAAAACCTGTATTTTACCATAACAATAGATGTCTGGAGGCTATCTTTGGTCAGTAGCATTATATGTTAACTATTAACATGAAAATGGCTCAACATGCCATCTACTGTTTTAAATCAGCCCTGAACCTGCGAAGCCTCCTACAGTTGTTGTTTCCTCATTGCATTTTGTTTTATTTGCTGGGAGAGACGGTTCTATTTGATGGCACAGTTACACATTAATGATGGCTGTGCTCCGTTTAAGTGTCCCTGCAAGCCATGACATACACAATACAGGACCCTGAAACTGGCACAACTAAATGGAAAATAGCCATGACTAATGTTACTAGTTGAACTTGTGCTTTTCCTGCTGTGACATATCAAAATGTCTGCCATAAAAAAAAGTGTATTCCTTTAAATGGCACGAGAGAAATAAAGAGTCAGGGCAAGGAGGCAAAAAGGCATAGGGTAAGAAGGGTAATTATGGGGAAAGAAGAAGCAATGGAGACGGGAATTACAGATGAAACGAGGAACAAAAGCATCGGGTGAGACCAGGTGGAGAAGAGGGTGAATATATATATATAGAGCAAGAGGGAAGACAGACAGGACAGAAAAAACAATAAGATTAAGTTGCATGTGACCTTCAACAGACTCTGCACAAGAAGACGTTTCTCATCTAAAGACCTTGGTGAGGAATAATTACTACTCACTACCTCCCACTCCAGTCAGAAAGAGCGCTTCGTTCATCTTGTTGGCAACGTTACTGGAAACATTCTGCTTATAGAAGCATGTGTGATCAGATGTACATGCTTCTGTGCGTGTGTGTGTGTGTAAATAGGGTCTAACTACATTTATTATTTAATATTTGTTGGCGAGACAAAGACATACAGAGAGAATAACAATGAATTGGGATTACTCACATTTGAGTTAAATTGAATAGGTTGTCGCATATTCTTTCTTCTATGGTGGTGATTTGGTTGTTGCTCACATCGCTGACGGAAAGAAAACAGACAAATCACTGTTGGCGTTGAACCAAGAGCACGTCTCTCTCCTTCACTTTTTTCACTGCACTGATTTGCGGCAATTACTATAATACTGTCATTTTGGCAAGATTGATGTGGTGTGGGTTTGTCATTGACTAAAAGACTTGAAGCCAATAATGAGTCACTGGATGAATGAACATGTGAAACTGCTTCTCCTGCATTATTATCCAACTGCAAATTGATGCAGTCACGCAAAAATGACTTTTAGATTTGTGTTTATCAAAGAAAATGACATTATCTTTACACAAAAATGAAGACAAAAATATAACACAACACAGAAGTGAATGATTAAATGAAAACAAACTGAACCCCAAACAGCCAAAATGCTGAGTAACAGCTGTCAAACATTCGATGCCTCTACCTTCTTTCTCTCGTTCCCACCCATTTGCTTTGTTTCCATGCTTCTCTTTCTTTGCTCCTCTCTCCCTCTTCTCCCTTCTACTTCTCCACCTCATGATCTCCTCCTCCCTCCCTCCCTCTCCCTTCTATCCAGTAGGCTACATAATGGGGCCGTTGTGTGGTGGTTTTGGAAGGAACTGATGGAAACCACACACACCCACACACACTTAAACGCCCATTCAATGGGTGGAAGAAATAAGGTAATGGATGGAGGAAGGGAAAGATGGAGAGAGGGATAGAGAGGGGGTAGTGGGAGCCTGGAGCAGTAAGCTGTAATTGAACATAATCATGCTGTGATTGGCGTGTGTGTGTGTGTGTGTGTTGAGTGTGCAGTATACAGTATGTGTGTGTTTTTTATGAATGCTCTCAGGTCCAGTTAGCTTGCTCCAGGGATTTCTGCCTACTTAAATCCAGACTAAACCAAGCCGTTTTTGCTCTACTGCTTTTCTTTTCATCTTCCTCATTCTCCCTTACTCCTCTCAACCGTGGGGGTTTGCCAAGTCCTCATCTTCTCTAGACTTTGTACTCACAGGATTGACAGTGGCCCACAGCAGAATACTCCTCTGGGAAGAACAATGATCCTGTTCCCTTGAAGATGCCTGAAACACAGATAGGCCTATAGTCGGACAGATCGACAGAGATGCATATAGACAGATTGGGTGTGCTGTAGATGAAATTATATGGAACACACAAACACATAAGGCTGTGTGTACTCACAGCTCTCTGAGGCCAGTGAGACGGTCTAGCAGGCTGGTATCAAGGGAGGAGATGTGGTTCTTGGAAAGATCTCTGTGGGAACAAACCAACATATGCACATTTAAAATAAGTGAGGACATGATGACTGCATGCACACACGCAAACACACAGTATCATCGGAAGCTACACATAATGTGATCGCGCATGAGCTGGGAAACGTAGCAAAGGAGAGAGAGTGAAATATTTAGAACAGAGGTGGAGATAAATAAAACCAGATGCACTAAGTGAATGACATAACATGTATGTCATACTTGGTGTATAATATTTTCTTGCAAAGACACACCATAATGAAATTGTTGTTGGGTAAAAAAAAAAAAGAAGAAAGAAGATAAAACTATCAACTTTTTAGGAACTATAAAAATAATACTGTTTAAAATTAAATTAAAACTCCCTCCTATCTCATAAAGTACAATGTACAGTGCATTTTGCCTTTTATTTGATGGCAGCTAGTAGAGAGTGACATAGATTGTGTGGAGCAAGAGGGGATGACATGTAACAAATTCCAAATCGTGTGTGTCACTAGGTCACCAGGACACCTAAAGTAACATGTAATTCCTTTATCAACATTAAATAATGATAATCACCTTAATTAAAAAGGGGCACTTCAGTGATTTAGTACTACACTTTCATAAAGTTGGGGGACTCACAAGAATCAGATTGTCAAAATCAAGGCAGCAGAGGCCGAGACATCATGACTTTAAGTCCCCATCATGGGTCAAGCTCCAGAAACACTGGATCCTACATTTCCAATAAAGCAGCCATTAAGAATTTGTGTGAATTTCCCTGCCTAGTAAACGCCCACTTCTTTCAAAACCGCATGGCCTCATTTTGTAACACAACCTTTTTGTTCAAAATGTTAATTAAGTCTCCGAACCCAAGCTGATGTCATCACTGATCACATCATCAGGATTATTTTCTCAGACTTCAGAATTAAAGCCCCTCCAGAACCACAGAAGACTGCTTTCACAGGATAAGTAGTAATCTCCATTACGACGACTTGCCTGATCTTTGTGTGACAAATTGGTGGAATGCCACTTTAAGTGATGCTCAAATGACATTTGTTGTGTCAAGAAGGGCTTACCATCATGAAAGCATGTGTGAAATGATGCCATCCAGCTTTAGATCTGATTCAGACTTGTGATTAGTGCTTTAATTTGGCAGTTTGTGAGTTACTGCGATTCATTTTCAATTAAACAGTATGGAATAAACCCCTGTGAGTTAGGCTGTGAATGAAAGGACGGCTCATCAAATGACACTCACATTCATATATTCATGTGTCAAGAAATCACAGACATCCTTATTGAGTCTACTGTACAACATCATGATGATACAAGTCAAGATGATGGCAGGTTGTCTTTTATATCTCCTGTTCTTCAGATCTGCTCTACACAGTAGGAAGAATCGCTCACGTACACACTTTCACACACTCTTCCTCCTTTACCAGTGAGAAGGAGAGGGACGCAGAGGTGGAAGATGAGCAGAACAGTGAGAACGGGCAGACAGGGTTCACCTTGGTACTTGACATGAAACAATTACTCAAATTTAGAAATGTTCTGTATTATTTTTAGTTAGTTTTATATTTGCAAATTTGAGAAATAACGGCCAAGTGGAAATTGAATTTCAGGACAATGGGTTTGTGTTTGTGACACTTTTTATAACGGCCATTTGATCTTGGTTTCATTTAAAAATACACTGCTCAAAAGAATTAAAGGGAAACTTTGAAAACACATCAGATCTCATTGGGGGAAAAAATTCATGCCAATATCTATACTGATATGGACTGGGTAATATGTTAGGAACTGAAGGATGCCACATCGTTTGATGGAAATGAACATTTTCAACCTACAGAGGGCTGAATTCAAAGACACCCCGAAAATCAAAGTGAAAAAATTATGCAAGGTGAAAAATCATGAGGTCTGTGCGTCCCTCCATGGATATGCCTCCCCAGACCATCACTGACCCACCACCAAACCTGTCAGGCTGAACCATGTTACAGGCAGCATAAAGTTCTCCACGGCTTCTCCAGACCCTTTCACATCTGTCACATGTGTTCAGTGTGAACCTGCTCTCATCTGTGAGAAGTACAGGGCTCCAGTGGTGGACCTGCCAATTCTGGTGTTTTATGGCAAATGTCAGTCGGTGCTGAGCAGTGAGCACAGGAACCACCAGAGGACCTCGAGCCCTCGGGCCTCCATCATGAAGTCCGTTTCTGATTGTTTGGTCAGACACATTCACACCAGTTGTCTGCTGGAGGTCATTTTGTAGGGCTCTGGCAGTGCTCCTCCTGTTCCTCCTTGCACAAAGGAGCAGATACCGGTCCTGCTGCTGGGTTAAGGACCTTCTACGGCCCTGTCCAGCTCTCCTAGAGTAACTGCCTGTCTCGTGGAATCTCCTCCATGCTCTTGAGACTGTGCTGGGAGACACAGCAAACCTTCTGGCAATGGCACGTATTGATGTGCCATCTTGGAGGAGTTGGCCTGCCTGTGCAACCTCTGTAGGGTCCAGGTGTCGCCTCATGCTACCAGTAGTGCCAATGACCCTAGCCAAATGCAAAACTAGTGACAACCAGCCATTCCTGTTTTGGGGGTCGTCTCATTGTTGCCCCTCTAGTGCACCTGTTGTTAATTTCATTAACACCAAAGCAGCTAAAACTGATTATCAATCCCCACTGCAACTTAACTGACCAGATCAATATCCCAGAAGTTTAACTAGCTTGATCTTATACTCTGCTTAAAAAGTGTTCCTTTAATTTTTTTGAGAAGTGTTGCTAGTGGCAATTCTAGTTGCCACTAGAATATTTTTATAAAATTGAAGTCTTCTTACTTTGACCAATGCTTGCTGTAGAGGCTCATTCATCATGGTGTATGGTAGCCCTGGGACCAACATTCTACTGACAACACATGAATGATTTTGGTGTTTATGTTCCTCTATAAATTAAAATAAAACTTTTTCCTCCCTTTCAGGGGATGTTCTTCATTGTGTTTAAATGTTTCCAAAACATAGTGTATTTCAGTACTTAGAAAGCTTAGAAAGTGTTCAACCCAAGTCTGATTAGAGCATTGGTTTGACCATCAGCCTAATGATGAGACAGCACAGCAACAGAAAAGTGGAGTGGAGGGAAAGGGGGAATGGAGAGTTGGGGGACACTCTGAGGGAGCAGGAGGGGGGAGAAAAAGAGGTTGAAATAAAGTGGAAGATGGTTTGGTTTACCAAAAATGCCCTCTGTCAGTCATGGAAAAGAATAGACAAAGAAAAAAAGAGAGAAAAGAAAGAATGAAAAAGTGAAAGACTGATAAATGGTCAACCACAGAGCAACAAATGTATATTACTTTAAACAGATACATACAGTAAATCATCTTTCAGAGGACTTTAAAACAAATGAAAACTTAGTGGAAAACCAACACAACAGTAAAAGCAACAACAGTTTTTTGTGGCAGTCTCTGATGTTGGTTTGGTCATGTCAGTGGTTGACATAGTGTAATAATACACTATGTGGATGCTCCTTTTCCAGGATTGTGTGCATGTGTGCATGTAAATTTGTTTGCATATAAGGGAAGACAGTTGGGTGTATAAGGTAACAATGTAATAACTGCCAGATAACTTCATAGTACAGAGTTGTCAAAATGTAAAAGTACAAAATATAAACTATAGTAAACCATCTAATTAAATGTGGAGGTTCTTCTTGACCTTTGGTAACGCATATGTGATCAAATATTCTAATATGAGGTTCACTTACTTAGCTATTCCAGAAGCTTTGGGACAGTTTGATCCTCAATCTGAGACTCAATGCCACAAAAGGCATTCAGCAGCATGACATGGAAAAATTTAAAAATTCAACTTTATGCAAATGTCCACTGACATGTGGGAGCAACACACAACTATCTTCATTATGATCATCTCTGGAAACAGAAGTATGGAGGTATCGTCTACTCAACTCCACTACATATAAGAACTTTAAACAAGCTCACAGTCACTGTCCAATGCTCCTAAACTGTCTAATATAGCTCTAACATACTACCTACCACGACAAAACTCAGACTGGCACATATGGGTAACGTCATAAAAACTTCATGGCCCCTGTTGGGGGATAGAAAACCGAAAATCACTCAGATGTCAATGCAATTCAACATGTGTTGGGATTACAGTTTTGACAAGTTCGTATGTATTCATTTTCTAATAGTTATTTTGCTACCTTGCCTGAACCTGAGTGTTCACGATACCTTAATAAATTAAGGTTGAACGGTCAGCTATCATGCCCCTTCAGTTTTCCCCGTCCATGCGGATCAATGACCCAACACAGTAGCCAGACATTGCAGATCCGGACATCTATATGCATTTGATTGAATCACCAGGTATCCTTACACTAGTGTTGTTGTAAATAAACAACTTGTTAATAGCTACCTGTTTGAGCTTGACTAGGCTGAGATTAAGTTGGAGATGCTATACAATGCTGCTATACTGTATAACTGTACTCCAGCAGCCTCCCAGTCAAGATAGCTATTTAGCAGTAGTAAATGCTCTTTACTACACTAACAGTGAATATCCATGTATGTTATATGCCTCAGATCTCAGTGTGAAAGCCTTGCTTATTAATAAGGTTGTTTTTAGTTTACAACCTGCTACAGCTTTTTGGCATTTTCCTGTTTCTCTCTGTATTTGAAAGTGCAATTCAATCCTCAATAGGTGGTGTGGCCATGGCACTTGGTGACGTGATGCTGGTCTGACGTATTTCAACACAGAAAGTGTAGAGCGCAGAATGTGTGTAGAACTATTTGTTAAAAATGTACCACTCAACTGTGAATATTCATGGATACACTTTGCATGTGATTCAAAAAAAAAAAAGAAAAGAGCCCTAGCTGAGACTTATGCTGAAAGATGGCTTGGCACATTACCTTATTTACGTGATGGTTCAAATGTGGCCATCAACTTTTGTTTCACTTAAAAGTCCAACAATAATGAAATGACAAAAGAATCCACTAAAACGAATCTATTCCAAGACTAATCCTATAAAGTTCTAGCAGGTGTATTGCGATCATGTTGTGCTATGTGGCAGTAAAGCACATATTTTTTTACTATAAAAAAAAATTGCATTTGTTCATCAACTCATTTCTGGTTGAGAATACATTTTGACAAGTCATTGTATTACCTGGTAGTTAATACCTTGAGTGGATACAGGAGGGTCATTGTGGAAAACATGCACTTTGTCCCACAATCTCAGTGATACCATGCTTCATTCATCATAGAGATAATACTATGACTGCTGGACATTCTCATACACATCAACCTTCAAAAGCCAACTCTCTCTCTCTCAACTGTCATTGTTTGATCAAGATGCAATGACATACTGTGTATCAAATATCTTCCTTGAAAACTGACAAAACATAATAAATGCTTAATTGTTTCCCCTCGTGAACTTTTAAAGTTAATTTTGTAGGCCCTTGCAGTCTGGCCACAAAATGGAAGTCGTGTCCTTCCTTTGAGGCAGTGGACCTGTGTGAACCTACCTTCTGCCACGCCCCATGGGTACTGGCGACCTCTGACCTTCTTGCCATTCACCTCGATTACCACGTTGCTGCCGACCACTGCCAGCGGCATCTTCTCCTGGAGTGGAAACACAAACAACTTTCTTTTAGTTCAATTCAATTTATTTATTTATTTTAGTGCAAACAGAACTGCTGCATCCAGCTCTTTCAGGATGACCCACTGCTAACGGCTGCTTGATCAGATGCACTTCGATGTCTGATTGGTCACTTGCTGTGGCAAGCAAGTGACCAATTTTCAATTGAGGTAATTGTGTGCATCTTTGAGTTAGGATATGCATGTCTGTTGACATGTTTTAGTATTTTGACATTAAAACTTCCAAGTGCAGTTAACTGACAGCATTTTCTTCAGTGAGAGAATTTAAACTTAGAGAGTTACATATTTTTAAGGCCCCATCACACCAAAAAGTGGCACAGTTAAATTTATCCAGGTGTTCCCGCAAAATAGGTGGTGCTATGGTGGTAATGTAGGAACCTCTTTGCAAGGCTAATTAATTAACTACCGAAGCAGGAAAGCTAACTGCTAACACATTAGCAAGCCAGGAACATGCAAGTACTAGTCATAGTATTTTGTTCTCAGATTTGTACACCGCTTGTTTCAATAGAGCTATTGAAGTGGGGAAAAAAACTCTCTTGAGATTGCGGGCTTGCTAAGTGTCAGTTACCTGCTCATGGTACCCCCGTGAGCAAGCACTGTTTTAAATGGTGCTTTCAGTGAGGTAACACAGTCACTCATGGCCAATGCCTGCTCTTCCCAGAGGCAGCAGTTAGTGGTGCAGAGTTACAAGGACAGAAATCCATGGTGAAAGTTTTTCAATGAGCTGGTCTATAAAGCTGGTGATCAGTTATACAATTACAAGCATGGGAGAATGGGATGGAGGCAGCTGCAGGGGTTGGATACTGACCAAAGGACAGACTGACCTTTGGCTGCCTGTGACTATTTATCTTTCTTCCCGCTGAGATCAATCACAAGTCCTTAAATCAAGTTTTAAATAAGTAACAAGGCTGTGTGGTCCGTTACCTTGATCTTTCGGATGAGCTTGTTGTCCTCATCATCCTCCGTGTCTGGGAATTCGTAAATTTTGATTTTGTGCTCTTGTATCTCTTTCATTATCTAACGAAGGGAGAAAGAATTCAGAATACAAAGGTAACAAGTAAACAATATAGGCTTGCATATATATGTAGAGTATATCAATGAGTATTTTAAATTGGATTTGGCTTTACAATCCTCATATGCCTAAAAGCAATTATTTGACATTTTATGCTTATTTTAAATATGCTTATTCCCTCCTTTTTCTGGGACTTAGATTGATACCAATATAATGTTTATATGTGGAGTATAGAGCCAGGAAGAGCAGCAATGTCTATCACACTGATGTGACACATACACAAATACCTGTTTTTTAAAAAGTTGGCATTCCTCTGGGGTCAGAGTGTCGGCTTTTGCAATGAGAGGGATGACGTTGACTTTGTCATGGAGTCTCTTCATGAATTCGATGTCCAGCGGCTTCAGACTGATGGACAGAGAGAGAAAACCATAAGAACTTCAAGCGACTGTACTTCCAAAATCACAAATGAGTCAGCAGAAGTCTATTCATGTTCTATACAGCTGAGCAACACCTGACCACTGTGGTATACCCAACGTGGTTATCATGAAATAAAAGCACACAGCTAAACTTACTCACTGGCCCTTAATGATCGGTTTCACTTGCCTGCTTTTCCATTAATAATTTCATCTTTGTTCATGAATTTGTGTATGTTCGCAACAGGCAACTGGCGGCCTGTCCTGGGTGGACCCTGTCGCTTCAGGAAATTGATGAATATAAAAAAGACTAAAATTGGACTTGTGGTTGGTTATAATGAAAACTGTGATGTGGATCAACATCCCTGTCAGGCAGAGTGACACATCCTGTCAATGAAGGATTCATCTAAAGAAAAAGGCCACAGTGGGCTTCCTCAGTGGATGGCTTTTCAAATTAAATGCAGTTCAGTGGGTCACCAGCTGGGCCAACCAAAGCCATACTTTACATTAGCCCTCAGCAAAGACACAATGAAGCCAGCTGAGTGTGACTCACTTATTGTCTTATGTGTTCTTCTTTTGTGGTGACTGATGGTTTTGTCTTGCTGGGCTGAGGGATTGTCTTTGTAATACTCCCATAGGCTCTACATCTTGGTTTGAATGACAAGTGGGACACAGTTGTGTGGCCAGAATCAGAGCTCTGGTCTGGTATGAAGTTTGTGGGCTGTCTGCAAGCATGGTCTGTATATGTGGAAAGTGAGTATGTACTGCATAATGGCAGAAATGTATGTAATTATGTAAACATTTAACTGTACATGGTTGAATACATGGATCCAGTTCTTTCCATATGAATGCAATTATTTTTATTTATGTACATTCAAATGATGCATGCTATGTGCGGACATGGTTCTGTAAATGTGTGTGTGTGTGTCTGTGTGCAATGAGAGTGAGTAAAGGGGATGTTGAGGTACTCATTCCTGGAATGCAGGAATACGAAGAGGGAAAGAAAACAGCTGTTGACTGGTTCACTAGTTCACAGAGGGACACAGAGACTGAGTATTGGTGTGAATGAGCTCCCAGATAAAACAGGAGTCAAGAGTGTCTGGTCTAAGTAGGGGGAGACCTGAGGACAGCAGAAGACACCGGCTGTCAAGGCACTTTACAAATCATCTCTACACACTGACAATGATTCATCAAACTAGCAGGACTCATTGCTGGAACTTTTCTTATCTTCTCCCTTTGGTATCTTGGGGGTACAAAATGTCACAGACAGGCTAAGCTTGGAAACATGAGCATGCAGTTTATTGGTAATGCAGGATTTATAGGACTTAACATTTTACAGCCACGTCAGTGACATTTGGAAGCAGCAGTGTGCACACTGCAATTCTACTGCTGTTGCAGAAGATTTGAAGGTGTAAACCAGAGGTCATCAACTAGGCCAGAATTTTTCAAAGCAGACAATGTGGGGGCTGGATTTTCAAATTTCTATCTATCTATCTATCTATCTATGAACACTTCGAATACAGGACAAGTCTGACGTGAATGCTATTAAATAAACATAAATATTGAAGCAGTACACGGTTTAACAAAGAAATTAAAACACACGTCTACATTCACAGCATCATCTTATATGCTCAAAGAAAATAAGGCTAGTTTAATAAACTATGAGACATTGTGAATGGGATGTTTTTAAGTTGTTAAAATTCTGGTATTAAAAATGTTCCCCTGTGGAGCGGGGCAAAAGTGGTTAAAACAAATCTAAGAGCCATGCTACAGCCATGCTAGCTAGTTTCTGTAAGACTGCACAGCGGCACATCAGGATGCTAAAATGCTAATGTTTGGCATTGTAATGTTTGCTAATTAGCACTAATCACAAAGTACAGCTGAGGCTGATGGGAATATTGTTAGTTAAGAATTTTCTATTTTTGACCTGGACCAAAGTGGTGAACAGGGCGACTGACCTGCATTACCATCCCTTGAGCTAAGCTGTTAGCGTGGCCAGAAATCCCCCTCACACAAATCCAATGCTCTCATAAAGAATTGATAGTTAATACACTTTACATTTCAAGACACGTTTTATCCATCTTGTGTATTGTTCCTTTCTTTGTCCCTGGCTAAGTGTTACTATGAATGTCAGATTTTGGTGTCAGCATGTCAGAATCCATAGTCACTATTACAGGTGGAAACTGATAATAGAAATGATGGAGGCCAATTGCCTCATTGACATAAAGCAATGTGTTCATAGACTTTCTGGCTGGTAATATTAAATTATTTGCACATTAATGTAATTTTAAAGACTTGCATACGACTCATCTCTGCAGATGCATAAATGATGAATTAGGTCTATATAGATCAAATTTAGCCATCGCTAAGCCTGAGTGTATAGATGCATTTGGGGTTATATGGAAACAGAGATCCACATATTAACCCCAGCTGGTGCTGCAGTTATATTGAGAAACAGGGAATGTTTCAGTGATGCCAAATGAACACACACACCATTTGAGACACTGCAAGATGAGAGAAGACAGAGTGTGTTTGTATGAGATGAGAGGCCTGTTTCTGTGAGCTGCTCCGAGCCTCCACTCTGATTGGGTGACTCAGTGATCGAGAGCAGAACTCTACTGAGCATGAGCAGAACTGGGTTATATAACCTTTGTGGGTCACAAACACTGGCTGGCTGGCTGGCGCACACGCACGCACACACACACACACACACACACACACACACACACACACACGCTTAGAGGATATGAAGCTGGATGGGTGGGTAGACTTTCCCTGAAAGTAGGGGTCTCCAAGGCAAAGAAAGATCATACAGTCTGCATGATTTTATCTCACTTTCACAATGCATCATTTGATTTCACTAATTGGCACAGCACTGTCATTTGGACCACTACAGAAGCTGGAATGTAGGTTAGTGTTAATAGCACCTTTTAAAACAAATACACCTGCAAAGGGAGAATCTTGACCACAACAAAACCACCCTCCCACTTGCAAACTGTTATCTTATAAAAACTGTTATCTTATAAAAACAAAATCTTATAAAACTATAACCTTGGAAGAAACAAAGCTGCAATATCTAATATTTTATTGTAACAATGGATCAAATTACTATTTTCTAATGTGAAAAGGATCGCTCGTAGTGACTGACCACTGAGAATTACCATCCGACTCTGCAATTAACCTCATCGTTTTAGCATAGTTCAGTTCATTGATTTGGATTTTTAACTGCCCATAGCTTTACTGTTTTGATTTACTTTCACCGCTTTTATCAGTACAGTTTCCAGCAGCAAGCAGCCGTTTAAAGGTTCCATGACTTGTATCAATGTCTCCTTGATGTGATTATGTGAGTTTGTGTATTTCCTGTTGAAATATAAAACTGAGTCAATCTCGGCACTATAAGTTTGAGGAAAGGAAAATGTTAGGTGACGTTACTGGTTAGACTACAGTTCCACCCACTGGTGCAGTGTGAGGTCACCACAGAAGATGCTCAGTTTTCTTGGAGCTGTCCAAGAAACCTTATCATTAACCTTTCTGTCTGCCATTTTGTGCTGGGCAGGTAGTGCACAGTGAGTTTGCTAGAGCTTATTTGTTAAGAGACCACCTGCAAATGTTTGAATATCTATTTTTAATGGCAATATTTTTTTAATCCGTCTTAGAGGCAGTCAAAATGATTCAACTAGAGGTATTCAGTGAGGTATTGATTGGGTATTAGTATGCCCCAATGCACCAAACTGATAAAAAAAAAGGAGCCACGGATGATAAATATTGATTGCTGAAGCCTTCCTAAGTGAAGACAGCGCCATTTATTATACAAGGTCTGATGCAATAGAGTATTTAGAAGTGTCATTCTATTCTTTCTGCAAAGAAGTCATTTTGTTTGAAATCACAATCAAATAATAGGCAAGATTATTGACTATATAAGATTTTACACAAACAAAAGCATAAACTGAAAGCTTAAGGTCTGATATGGTCAAAATATTTCAAAGCATGACTCAAACTTCCAACATGGCATTTGCTTTTGGAACAAACATGTAACACAAAGGGGAACACAACTATAAGAACAATGAGCGCATTAGTGTCATGTTTATAGTATGTTATGTCATCATTGCCTCATTTTGTCTCACGTTACTTCATGTTCCATCTACCTCGCATTATTACACCTTCATCTCATGCAGACCTACCCGTGTCCAGAGGGTGCGATGAAGTAAAGACAGCAGTGGACTCTATTGTCTGGCATGGATCTGCGGTTCACCCTCGACTCCGCATTCAGGAAATCCTCACACTTACTGTCAATGTAATTTATGACTGGCTGCCAACTTTTGAAGATGGAGAAAAGACATCAGGCAGAGAAAAGAGAAAGGAAATTTGATAATAAATAACATATGATAGTTGGTAAGATGTAACTATGCACATGTTTATCTGGGAAAACACCCTGATTATGCTAGCACTCCTCACCAGTTGCTGTTGTCCACCGCATCTCCAAACCCTGGTGTATCAACAATGGTGAGTGTCAGTTGAACCCCTCCTTCCTTAACCAGCACTTTGGACTGCTCCACCTGAAACACACCAACATTCACAGCATTTAGTGCACTAATAATCAAACCTGTGCCTTACATCTAAATAGACCTGAAATGATTACTTGATCGAAAGGAAATGAATCACAAACTATTTTGATAATCGAATAATTATTTCTGCCATTTTTCAAGCAAGAATTTCAAACATTTGCTGGTCCCAGTTTCTTAAATGTGAAGATTTGCTGACAGTAAATGAAGAGTTTTAGGTTTTGGACTGTTGGTTGTACAAAAAAAAGCAATCTGAAGAGGTCCCTTTGGGCTCTGGGAAATAGTGATCAGCATTTTTCACAATTTAAATTTTATAGACTAAATGATGAATCAAAAAAATAATCTGCAGATTAATCGAAGATCAAAATAATAATTAGTTGCAGCCCTAAATCTTAATCGTACTTGTTGCAGTGTTCTGACAATCTGTCTGAATTTGTGTGGATTCAACACTTGGTAAATGCAATTCAGAATACAATTTGGCAACACCAGTGTGCCCAAACACATTGGTCTACATGTGTAGATACTATCCACTCCCACTCAGTTCACTGATGATCATCGCACTGTAAGTGCACCCACACAGCCAACTGGGAAATTTTGAGATACCAGTATCTGCTGGTTGTATAGCACTGCTGCACTAACCTCTATGGGTTGAAATGTTAAAAATCTGTTGTATTTCTGATCCCACCCAGCTGTGTTTTATTAAATAGTAAATACTAAAAACAGTAAATTCTAAATAGTGCACTGAGAACTACTGTACTGCACAGGGTGCAGAGCTTGCAACAACCACTAGATTAGCCTGGGTGTAGTTGCTCTTAAAACATGGATTATGATTTATGCAGGAGAATAAATGCCGGCATTAGAGTGGTGCATAAATGTCTCTTTCTGTTGGTCGGGAAAAATTACATTTTGGGTTGGAATTGTTACAGAGTGCAATGTCTGTTCTGTCAGAGGAGGATTGAAAAAACTTGGCGGAAATGCATCCGTTGCACAGGGGGTGATTAGATAGAGGTATGCTGGAGCAATGATCTGTTAAAGTCAGTTTAGACTCAGGGGTCACCAACGTGATGCCCATGATTTTTTAAATCACACTTGCATTGGTGTAAATTTGAAAATGACAATATTAAAAAAAAAACTTTAAAAATTTTTTCATATTAGATCGTGAAGGATTAGATCTGCCAAAGCGGAGAGATCGTAGAATCGTCTATAGGGCACATTCTATATGTTGCAGTTCTATGCTGACGCACAGACTCATCAGCTGGCGTTAAACCAAAGCAAACCACTTTAACACAAGCGTTTGGGCGTGTCGACGAGCCGTACATTTATGCGTTTTATGAATGATTGTTCATATAGGGCACATTATTGGTGGCTCACGGACATCTGTGCTGCATCATGTGACGGACGGCGCTGCGCTGTCAGGCCGGTTCCCCTACAGCAGAGAAGCGCTCTGCTCTTTCTCTCTCTTTAGCCTGATGTTCCTTTAAAAAGAGTTAAAAACGAGAAGAATTAACCTCCACCTCAGCGCTGAGCAGCTCAGCCAGAGCTGTGTGTGTAAGATTGGCGAGACAGAAATAAAACGTTGTCGCTCGTCCTCTCAGTCTGTGATTGATGTTCAGATTGCTGATCTCCACATGACAACTACAGTAGGTGAACATAATGCTTCAGAGCTAGTAAAGTTTATTGCAGAAGCTGTTTTTTTCTTGGATCAACTCACTTGAAGAGCGACTGAATAAATCATATTTAATATTATATCCTTCCTCTATTTAAGCCCATTTTCAATGAGCAGTTACTTTTTACCTCGCAAAAGATATTATTCTCATCAAAACAGTAGAGGGGTCCAGCTGCACTTTATCAGAATGTAAATACTTGCAGAGATTTATAGAAATAAAGTGATGCATATGGATATTTATCTGTTTTCTACCTTGTTAAATCATTGTTGATAATTATTGTGAGAAATCATTAACATGATCAGTGTCTTCACATAGATGAATATCATTAATTATTAATAATAACATTAATTAAAGGTAAATTGAGCAAATTTGTTATTTCAGAAGTGTGTATCAAACTGGCTTCGCATTAATCGGTACCCAAGAAGAAGCTCTCAGTTTCAAAAAGGTTGGTGACCCCTGGTTTAGACTAATTGATTTTCATAATTTACGCAACTTTATGAAAAACAATGTCTGCCGAGGAAAATGCTAAATGTTACGTGCCAAGCACCAGCCGACAGCCTAGTTGGGTTTGTCTGCGACCCTGTTCCCCAGTCCTCTCTGCAGGTGTAGGCAATAATTGAGTGCCACCTGTGCAGCCCTGGTAAATGGCTCC
>JAVQJF010110622.1:0-20420 GCA_036023855.1 Gadopsis marmoratus | reverse complement strand
TTTTCTATTGTGTTAAGCACTTTGTGCATTTTGTATCTTTGTTGTAAAGCACTTTGAACTGCATTTCGTGTATGAAAGGTGCTATATAAATAAAGTTTATTATTATTATTATTATTAATGGCAGGAGAAAAATTAGCTCATCTCCAACAAAATTGGCTAATTCTGCTGCTCTCTTGTGTGTGTATTTCATAAGTTCCTTGTCATGTAACATCAAGAAAAGCATCAAACTTGAAATTCTGCTGGCAGCAGCGTTCTGTCTTCTTGATTCTGTCTGTTTGTCTACTTAATGCTGGTTACCTGGATTGTTGGCCTGTTTATTTTTTCAGTGACTGTGGAAACATGGCTGGAAGAGGATGTTGATGAAAAAAAGATGGCACTAAAACATGGAAGTAGGGTACCTGAGGAAGGGAGAATTTGAGAGGAAGAAAGCCCAAAATCAGCAGAGGTCTGTTTAGATTCTGCTTAGTCAGATCACATACAATATAATGTATATATGGGATGATCTGCCTCACATACTGTATTGTGTAGGTAGTGTTGCTTTTTCTCTTTTCTGAATGACCACATTTACCATTATTTGTCCTCGCATGGTGTGAAATCTTAGGTTTAATATTTGCCTGATGTCTACTCATTCAAATCTGGAAAGCATTTTAAATTTTGACTGCTGAAGGACCCTGCTGAGTGTATTACATGCCTTTCAGAGAGGACAAGTAAAAATATTCTGCTGGAACAAAGGGCTGACCCATTTGTTTGATTTGAAAGGGATACATTGGCACTCAGAGAGATGAATCCCTCCTCTCCTACTACCTGTGCACAATACATGTCACAACAAATTATACGGCAGCAAATATTCAATGAGGTATGGATATCCGTGGCACACAGAGGATGATTCCTTCTGACTTTGGTGATCCTCTTCACTTTCCATCTAATGCCTACCAGCAGACCAACGCTTTCACTCATCCAGTGAAATATCTCAACATCTACAAAAAGGATGGTCTCACATGGTTCCCAGAGGATGAATCCCAATGACTTTGTTGATACCCTGACTTTTCCTCCAGCACCATATATCGTTAAGAAATATCTTGTTAACTATTTGATGTATTGTCATGGAATCTGGTACACACGTTCATGCTCCCCAGATGACATATCCTAATGACTTAGGTGATCACTTAACTTTTCATTTATCGGGGTTAAAATTATCCGAATTTTTTTATCATTGACCAAATACTTCCAAATTAACATTCCTATTACTCTCAGATATACTTTGTGTTTGTTGTTAATCAGCTAAACTTAGCATGCTAACGGGCTGCACTAACACTGGGAACATGCTACACATTATACCAGCTAAACATCAGCATGTCAGCATTATGATTAGACAAATTTCCATCCAGATATAGTACGAATTCCTAAATAACACCTGTTTCCAACCACTAATGCATGAACAGTAGTTCATTTGCAGAGTTGGGCGCATCGAGAGCTAATTCTCCAGTCAGGTGCCACTAAACCATTTCAGAAGACGGGAGAGCAATAAGATTATGTCAATGATAGAAAACCATGTGGGAAAGGTGGAGGAAAAAAATCGCATTTATGTTTGTTTCGTGTATTAATTTGAGGAAACTTAGTCTCCTTATCGCTGCAAACAGACCTGAGGTTTTTATCTGCCGTCATTCTTCAGTGAAGCAGAAGCTGCAGTGACGTTTAAGTCACGTGTCATTCATGATTTTTTTTTGCTACGTCTATTTCTATAGTGCGGTGTTGCCTTTTGCTTTTATTGATAAACCAAATTTTTCACCTCAGCCAAGGAAACATTTCTTGTCATCTTTGAATTTCTTTCCCAAATTTCGACTCAGGTTTGTTTAAAATGTGCAAATTGAAAATGTGCATAAAAGCAGGTGGTTAGAAATGCACTTGTTGTTAGAGTGTTAGCATGCTGACATGAGCATTTAGCTCAAAGCACCACGGCGCCTAAGTCGGCCTCACACAAGACTCTTGGTCTTGTTTAACCGTTTCTTGACTTGCTGCAAGTATCTGTTTTTGTGTCAGCGGTGCCTATATACACCACACAAAAGTAAGAACACTGCCAAATAGTAGGTAACAGAAATGTGCCAGGCGCTGCTTATTTTGGGGAATTCTCCCCCCCCACACACTGCCTGACAGGCATTTCACAATCGCCCAAAAGGAGGAGAAGTTGGCAAGGATACTGCTTCATTCTCAGTTTGTGCTGACTGACTCACCAGTTTGTCCCATCAGACAAAATGAGACGGTGTAGCTACATGATGAAGGGGTTTTAGTTTCTGGGGAAATCACAACACTATTCTTGAGGTGGATTTCAACATTACATCAAAATCCTTCCCAGCGGAAAAAAGATAAAAGAAACTGTCCTGACTATGCAGAGGAGGGCGGAGATACAAATTGCAGTCCACCAACTTGCCAGGACACGCGGTAATGTGCCAAGTCAACACTTCAATCTCTTTTAAGTATCTCTTTCAACTTCTTTTGCAGTGAATGAAAGTGACACAGTGGGCAGAGCTACAGCATCTCAGTCAGATTAACTAAATAGCCCTAATTAAATGAATCAGAATAAAATGAACAGCTAAACTGGCAGTAACTGCTTCAAGCTGAGTTGAAAAATTAACGTGGCTGCTGTGACCATAAAACAGCATAAAATGTTACGTCTAATATTTTCATGTCATATTATTCATTCTGTCTGCGGTGCCCGACTTTTCATAAAGCGCTAGATAAGCTGTCAAATCCCATTATAGCAGAAGTGTCACTGATTGAGTGAACAGATGCTTAAACTGAGGGAATCCAGGGCATGTGATTACTGATTGATAGATATGCCATAGTAAAAGGACACTCGATACGGGATTCAGACTTTTGGGAAGTTATTAGAAATGTGCGGATTTCTGCAAACACTTTAAGGGAAAGATTCCTCTGGAATCCCGGAGGATTGAAACAGTTCTTTTGTTCCTTGGCCCTAACTCAGGCTGAAGACTTAATGGAAAAATCCACCCTTGGATACACTTACACTGTTATGTATCATCAATCTGTGAGACTCAGTGTATGCCAGGAGTGATTTAGCATTGAGGTGACATAAATTATTTTTTGGGTACCCAACTTCCCTCAACCCGCCACATCTGCTTCAACTTCAGTTAGTGATTTCCTGCTTTCCCCTGAACGCCTTTCGACAACTGCCAGAGAATGAGGGTGAGCTTGTTGCATTTGGCTATATGTGCTGGCAGACAGAGTAAACGGTGGTAGCATATAGTGAGAGTCAAAAAAGTCACACCCCTCACTCAAACCGCAGCACGTCATGTGGATGCATTGCATTGTGGTCTGTTGAGGCGGCCGTCAACGGGGGAAATTGGTTTCTGTGCCTTTTCTATAATGCATTTCTCTTTTATGATGGATTGTTGAATGCCTGTGTAAAATTGTGAAAGAATCTTTCGGAGTGTCTGACACCAAAACTAGATGTTCGCCCCTGAAATTACAGCCAAGTGGAAATGTTGCGGTGGATGAGACATTACATCTTCAAACAACAAAATCGGTCCAGAAAAGCAAGGCGCATCGCCCAACAGCAGAACAGTGAAATTGCTTAAAAAAGTACTTCCTTTGAGGCATTTGTATTAATTACTTAGATAAGACTGAAAATTGACCAAGAAAAACAACAGCATCACTTGTTTCAGCAAATGTCCAACAAGGACACGCATTTCAAGCAAGTGACACAGGCCTCTAGCGACTGTAGGAATTATGACTGTTGTCCGTAAGAAGGCAAGGAGGAAATAGTGTGACATTGTTATGGAGCCACCAACCCAGCAGAGGGAGGAGGTCCTGGTGGTCGGGTCTATAAAACATCAGACTTTACCACACGAGACAGCTGTTTGCTTCTTGTTTCCGACCGGCAGTCAGTGTTGGTTTATTTCAACCATGACCGTGATCGCTCCCTAACCTTGACCCAGTGATTATTACTGTAATTATTTATTGTTATTATTTTCATTTTTTATTGCTAACTAACTTTTAAGAAGTAGTCATTTGAGCCTAAAACACAATGTATTTCAATATTTGTGCCTTAATTTAACTGAACTGTAACCAGACCTGTGTAAGATCAGAAAAAGGTTTCATTTTAGCCATTTTCACAGTCATTTGCAACGGTTTTGAAAGACACTGACACTGGAGGGCAGTTACTTAGAGGACTTGTTAATTTTTAGTCGTGCTAGCGACATGACTCGATGGACGGCATTATCAGTCTGTTGCTTGGTCGTTTCAGCATTTTGATCCAGACTGAAATATCTTATCAACTATTGGATGGATTACCATGAAATTGTCTACAGACATTCGGGGTCCCCAGAAGATGAATCCTAATAATGTTGGTGAATATAGGCGTTTTCATCTAGCGCCACCATCAGGTCAAAATTAAAATGTGTCCAAATCTTTGGTGTATGACAAAATACTTAAACGAATGACATTCACATCAGCTTCAGCTGTACTTTGTGATCAGCGCTTTTTATTTCTAGCAAATATGAGCATGCTGACGTGCTAAACTGAGATAGTAAACATACCTGCTGAACATCAGCACGTTAGCGTTGTCAATGTGAGCATGTCAGCATTTAGCTCAAAGCACCACTGTGCTCCAGTGCAGCCTCACAGGACTGCTAGCATGGCTGTAAACTCTAAATCTTGTTCTGTTGCTGCTGCTCAACTCAACTTGTTGTCAGTAATGCATCCAGTTCATTTTTGACATCAGCTGATTTGGCTGGAATGTGAGATTTTCACTTTGAGAAAGGGTCTCCATCGAAACATACTTCTAATTAACACAAAAGTGGTTACAGCTGATCCACCACTGCCTGAACAAAATGGCCTTGAACACAAAAGAGAAGAGAAGTTTAATATCACATTAAATATTGATCATGGTTTATGTGCGGCTGCAGGAGGGGAGGACCACTGGAGATTGTGTGATGGGAAAGGATGAATTAGTTTGATTTATCTCTGTGGTCTTTTTCATTTTTACCCAAATTAGTTTGGGTAAAATGGGTCTTCTAATTCCTTTTCATAATTTCCAGAGCTCTTTGTTACGCTATATTGTACAGAAATACTCACCTGATTTGTTTAGAACAGACAAGTTGATTTGATCTTGGGCTTAAGTGAAGGACTAGGTCATTGTGTAATATCAAGTGCATATCTGAGTTAATGAAGTTGTCAATCAATGCTGACCTCAATTTAAAATGGAGGATTGGAGGTCAGCAAAGCAATGACTTCCGTTTCTTTTTCCTCAGCAGCAAAATGTTTTCTCAGTGATCTACCTGCGACTATCACTCGTCTGGCTTCAGGCTCTGTAATGATCAGTCAGAGACACAAACAGCAGTTCCTCGTATATGTTCTGTAAATAAGTACATCTAACCCAGAGTGAAATTCAATATTGTCTGTGTTGAAGCGTGGAGGAAGAACATCATGTTTTCTGCCTGTGCCCGATTAAGCTATTAGAAGGCTGGCGCATGTGCTATTAGTGCATCATAATGTGAATAATACAATCATGAAAACATCAATTGGATGAAAGAGGAGATGCTAAGATTAATCATTATGAAACATCAGAATTGTCGTATTCATTTTAACATGCCATGTTAGATTACAGGCTATTACTGCACAGATCTGGCGTTGCCTCTCCCTGCTGCGAAGTTTGTTAAATGTATTCCACCTCCTCACCAGAGCAGACATCACACCTCCGAGAGGAACATCTGTCAAAAGGCAGAATCATACATTTTGCAGAGTATGTTTATTTGGGGGAGATCTCACCCCACGCACATAGCAGCCTGAGAGGTGCTTAACACCAAAGATAGGTCTGAGGTCTGATTATGTGCATTTGTGCCTAATGAATCCCACTGCAACGTTTTAACTCAGCATGAAATCACAGCCTTGACTAGAATGAAAGGCGATACTGTATAAACGCAGCTATGTCTGTTTTGGATATATTTTATATTTAAAGTCTGTCTTTGGCCTATTTAAAGGCTAGAATATAGTTACTTTAGAGTCTCTACTGAGTAAGTAAACACACCTTTTCGCTTTCTTGATGAGTGTATTTCCCAATAATATCGAACTATTCCTTTTAACAGCTATAATATGAATTACAACATTAAGCCTGGTGTTGTCTGTCCTGTGCAACTTATCTGGCTGGACTGTAGCAAAAATGTGAATATGAAATATGAAACTTGCATTAGAAAAAGAAGTCACATGGGTTATCCAACAAAAGGCCCTGAGTGTAAAAGCACCTAACAAAGGCACTGCCATGTGTTTGATCATACGCAAAAATCGTGAGGGAAAAAAAACACATGACACAAAAAAATGATTTCAGCCAATTCACTTAAAAGGCTGTTTATTCATGCATTCTGCTGCAGTTGAGTTTGAGTCAAGTTGACCAAAAGCCCATTTTTCACAAAATCATCGGGTATGATAAAAGCTACGTAGTCTCTACTTCTGCGGACCCATGGATCATTGCCATCTAGTCTTGCAGTTACAGTAATTCCACCAGACAAGAAGATGATCAAGCAATATGAGAATTAATGGCAAAAGATATAGCTTTTTTATGGGATAATTAAAACACAAATGAAGTGTCATATCTCAAACGTTACGTGTGTTACTTTTCATCACACTACGTTGTGTTGTGCTGTCATAAATAAATGTGTGCTGTCTCGCAGCATACATACAAACTGATATGTTCCAAAATGACACATCCTGTTTTAGAGGCTATTCTACCCATGTGGCTAACCTTTATTTGGCAAGTGAATAACAAATATTGAAAACTGTCAAACTCCCTTTTTCATGATGGAAGCCTGCCTTCTGTGCATTTACGCACAGATAAAGTGCAAGCTGCCTTATTGGCAAGATGAGCCAATATATTTTGATCGTGCACCATCTTTCTTTCTTATTCTGGACATTTTTAAAGACAGGGCTCATATTCAACTGCCTACAAATTAAACAAATGTTTGTTGAATAAATTATACCCGCAGCTGCAGGATTTGACCTCGGCAAACACTGATTAGATCCATAGGAGCCATTATTTTTTAATATAACCAGGAGGGGGACACAGAGTGCCACATCTCTGAGTGCAAATGCAGGGAAAAATGAAAACAACTTAATACATGATTACGGCTTGTGCTGGCCTAAATTGTTACTTTAAGAAGTAGGTTGCTCATCAGAGTGTTAACACTGCAATGCTTCTGACCCCGTCAGCTTGAAAAATTAGTTAAGTTGAAAATTGTAATTATTTTTGGTCTAGTCTTTCAGGCAGCATTTGTATCAATCAGTTAGATGCACCAGCAGTGGCACAGCTTCCTCTTCCCTAACTTCATCTGCCCTCTCACGGCCTACTTTAATTATCTGTGGGCAGGATCTCCTCACCTTATTAATGCTTGCAAATCCTCCCCAAGTACAAGAATTGCCTTTGGCTGAGACGGTGGGATTTTCACCTTAATATTTTCTGAACTAACTTTGCAGGGGATGATCTTGTGGGTGTATGTCAGCCACTGCAGCTGCTCCACAAGCACAGGAGTGGATGGCATACAAGGGAAATAGTGGCTTTTCTTTTTAAATGATGTGCCATGGGAAGACCACGGAACCACACAGTTCAAAGTGTTGATCAAAATTCACACTCGCCGAGTACAGTTTGCAGTGTCGAAGCCAACCTGCTGAGCTGTGCTGGAGGAAATCTATAGAAACAAATTTACTCCAAGTCTGCTGGTCTGGGCATGTGCAGAAGATAACAGACTTCAATTGCAAAGCTCTTTCTCCTAATTGAAAAAAACAGCTAATAGCTTAAGTGCTTGCTATCTGGGATAGCTAAAATACTGTGCAGGGGGCTCACTGGGTTGGGACATTTGCAATATGCTTCTGACTGGGTTTGAACCTTTTTTGGATACCAAAACCTCTCTCTCGACATTCTCCACCCTGTGCCATTCAACGAAACTGAGAAGCCTACTCATATATCAGGAAGGTTGTGCTGCATTGGCTGTATTGTGATGCAAATAGCCCTAGACCCTATCACTGCACATCACGGGCTTCTTGCACTACAACCTACACTGAATTCTGACACGTAGCTTATAAACTTGAAACTATATTCGATCAAATAAAGCAGCCTATTGAAACAGTTTCAAAGTATAAATGCACCACTCGAAACTTGCATTTGCATGTATACAGATCTGGTAGTGGTTTCGAAAGTCCCCTGCTGTACTATGTGTTCTTACTTTGCATTGCAGTGTTTGGCACAAAATGTGACACACACAGGCAAACACAGAAAATTCCATTACATTTTTAACTACTCAGGCTGCTCCCTTGAGCTGTAGAGGGCAAGGAATAACAAAGCTGAGGGAAGTCTCGGCTCCTTACCTCTGATGGGCTATTAGTTATTCTAGCTAGCAGAAGCCCCATTAGGTCTGCCATTTAATGCTCCCATGCCACATTCTCACATGAAAGCTACAAGATTGATAAGCCGACCATCTCACCTCAAGCTTCCCTTGTGTTTGAGAAATGCTCTGCCACAGATAATCTGACAAAGAGCTGATTTAGCTACCTGTGTACCTCGTAGTGTGCGACATTGCTGAAAACAATGACACATATTTGTGCCAGCCTCTCCAGTGACTTCAGTAAAGGAGACAACAAGAATGTGTGCTACAGCACAATCCAATGACTTAAAACATATTGCAAAACGATTCATAGCGCCCACGTGGGATATAGGAAATGAGCTGTATGGCACTGTGAGATAAAACTTTGTCTCTGAGCGGCACTGACGGATACAATGGAGAGGAAAGATGTCTCCTGTACTCCACAGCGTGTCTGGTTCGTCTGACAAAAGGTGTAGCTAAGATTCCAGTGACACAACATCTTTCCCAACACGACATGTCCTGTTAATCACACTTAACCGTACTTCCAAATGATGAAAAGCTGCTGAACAAGCAACGACAGATGCATAGCATTAGGGAATAAAAAAGAGTACACATGCAAAAAAGTGCCTAATTAAGCATGAGTAAATTGATTAGTTGTCCTGTCAAGGCGTTCTGTCTCAATCCCTCTGTGCCGTACAGTGGTTCAGAATCAGTCATGTGAAAGAATGCGGCTTTGCTTTGTATTTCTGACATAACTAAAACAGCATAATACAGTTTGTTACTGCAGTATTACACAAAGGCCAGACAGAAATCAAGTCCAAATGCATAATTTATCTTTTATATGGCTTCAGGCCTTTATAGTGTTCCCCAGCCTGCGGTGACAGTTTGAACTAAGTAAAATCTTAATTACATGATTGCTAGAGGCAGAGAAGGAGAATGGGATATACGATCAGCTGGCATGATTGTAAATACTTACATTTTTAATACAGTAAAAAACAAATATCAAACTCACATGACTAGTGTATTTGCTACTGCAGCTGTTGTAGCAAGCACACAGGATAGGAGAGGACCACCTGCACAGTGACTTGATTTAATCGATTTTTATCATTCCATTCTGGACAGCAAGCCAATTTTGTGAATAAATAACAGACTGGCTGATAATACATAGATTCATCAATGCGCTCTTTTATGTCAGGGGTGAAAGATGAACCTACTTTGTGTAAATTGCATCTGTCTGTATGCAAGTTATCCAGGGTGAGGAGCTGCCACTGCAGTTTCAGCTAATGGGAATCATATTTTAGCAATAGAATTGCATGATTCAGGCCAACAGCTGGGTAATCATATGGAACTGAAAAAACCCAGCATATTGCAAAACATGTCACCGTGCATGGACCTTTACTTCCTTATCCCAAAACAGACAAGACCAGAGGAGAGAAAACAGCATTTTTCTCCGCAGATTGTTAGAAAATTTACCTCTCATGCCTCGTAGTGGAAATGGATTTTTGGAGGGCAACGGTCATACCTCGCATTCCCTGGAGCCTGAGATGGTGTATGTGTAAGGTCCTGTCCCATTAACCAGCACATCCATAGTCTCTGAGTGTGAAGGCTTGTAGTCCACATAGTACTCTTGCAGTGGTGAATTAAAGGAGCGCTCGGTCTCCCGTGCCTTTTTCTGGCGCTTTTTAACCGCCGAGCGCTGCTGAAGCTGTTTGATACTGCTGGGATAGCGCTTCCATGAGACATAGATAACCAGTAGAATTACAGCCACCGATAAGAGGAGGGCCACGCTACCAGCTATGATCTTGTGGAAGGACACGTACTCGGTGTCTGGCAAAGGGATGGTGGAGGAGGCCTCGGAAGGAGTAGGGGAGGCCGTCCTGTTCCAGATCAGCTTCTTATCCACCACAGACTGTGTGGGAAGAGGCAGCCGCTCGGGCTGAAATGCAGAAGTGAAGGGTGATGTCGTTGAGGGGATGGGGGTCGGTGTTGCTGTACAGATGTTATAAGCCTCCACCACATCTGTCACTTTCTCTCCTTGTGCCTCTTTAGGGCCGGCACAAATCATAGTGGTCTCCTTGTTACCCTTAAAGGCCTTGAGCCAGGCCACCAGGGGACATATGTTGGGGTTACAGTACCACAAATTACCAGCCAGACTGATGGTGGTGAGGGAGATCCAAGCCTCTGCTGTCTGCTGAGACACATTGCTGAGTTTGTTGGAGTCCAGGTTAAGAGTCTGCAGATTAGGGAGGCATTGAAAGGTACTCGGGTCCAACAATTGGAGCTCATTTCCGGAGAGGTCCAGCTTTTGCAAGGACGTCCACATCCACGGCAGGCCCTGGGTCAGCAGTTTGATACGGTTCCACTGCAAATAGAGCGCCCTCAGGTTAGTCAGGCGGGGGAAATGAGCAAAGTTTATCTTTGAGAACTGGTTGTGCTCCAGATGAAGCTCGATGAGCTTAAGGAGTCCTGCAAAGGCATTACGTGTGAGGCTCCGTAGCCTGTTGTAGCCGATATCAAGAAACTCCAGGTTGCGACAGTCAAGGAAAACTCGCATCGGGACAGTTTTTAATGAGTTTGACCTCATGTGTAAACTGAGCAGCTTCCGTAGTCCCAGGAACTGGTTAGGCTGGAGAACCTGTAGCTTATTGTAGGAAAGGTCAAGATTGCGTAAATTCGGAACGTCGTGAAAAGTGTTGTTTTTTAGCTGTGTGATCTTATTGGAGCTGAGGATCAGTTCTTTGAGCCGCCGTATCCCGTGGAAAGTCTGGCCATCCACAGCATTGATGTAATTGTGGTCGAGGTAGAGCCACACCAGTTGACTCAGGCCTGCAAACTGGTGGGCTCTGAGGCTCGCCAGGCTGTTGTAACGCAGCGAGAGGCCCTGTGTGCCTACGGACACATTGCTTGGCATGTCACGGAAGGCATTGGATTCACAGTATATTATTTTCCCATCACATCTACAGCTCTGGGGGCAGGGACGCTCACGGATGCCGCTTGGAACAGCAAGCAGCCAGGCAGGCACCACCACTGTGAATACAAGCCATCTGAAAAGCATGAGGAGTCCTGCAGACACACAGAAAAGTGACAGATTGTAGAACAGAAAACATGTACAAATCAGGTCCAATATACACAGACCAGAAAGGAATACATCTGAGGAAAACAGAATAGAAATGACACTGGATCAGGGAACCAAACATTATAACCCACACTGTGCTCTGAGACGCTTGTGAACAGAGGGGGCTGTTCGCAGCCTACTTCATTTGCATCCCCGTGTTCATGGCAGATCTACACACGCACACTTGCGTTCATTATCACAGTCAAATTCACGTTGCTGAGACGTTGGAAAGGTGATTGATAACCACATGCAGCAGGTACAGTCCCTCAAATAGTTGTTGAGAGAAAGAAAACCCTCCTTCAGACCCCCCTGCCTGCAGTCATCATGCATAAACCGCAGGGGGGCAGAGACACCAACAACACTAGCTTTAAGTGAATTGTAATTAGGCAGTCGACTACAGACCATAAGTACCTTGCGGATCAGCGCAGCCTACATACCCATATTCGCGCGGTGTCGGCTCCTGCTCATGTCCGGGGCTGTCTGTTGCCTCCGTCCCAGGTCCACATGTTAGACGCGCTCGGCGCTCTGTCCAAACAGTTGGACCCGCAGCCGGGACGCCTGTCTCCAGGCGGGGAGGGAAGATGCGCACTTTGCGCCGCGGCCAGATCCGCTGTGCGCACCGCCGCGCGCCTGTCGGAGATGCGAGCAGGCTCCAGGAGGCGGGCATCGACCGCTCGTCCGTAGTTTGTCACGTTACCGCGCGGCGGCAGCTCGATGCTGCATCCTTCAGCCGTTAAGCCTCGTGAGAGCGACGCTGTTCGGCGCCGTGTTTTGAGCGGCGGAAAAATACGGTCCAAACAGCCGAGCGGCCGGTTGTTAAGTGGTAGAAAAGACACAGGAAAACCACCGAAGCAAGTGGCGAAATTTGAGAGGAGGAAAAAAGACAAACAAACAAAGCACCGCGGTTCAAAGGCGACAAGTTGGATGTGTCCTGGCGCAGCGGGGGCAAAAGGCGCAGCCTCTGCTGCGGGTTAGACCCGTTGACTGTGGCATCAAGAACAAATCAGTTGTATAGCAACAGGAATGATGCTGGTGTAGGTCGGATTACGCTGAGCTCGCTGGTGCTCGTTTCGGGACCTGAGATGCCCCCTGCTGGTGACTCTACGCTGCACCGTCTCCCTGTCTCCTGCATATCAGTTAAAGCAGAGGGATGGGACGTCTGTCTGCATTTGGACGCACTGCCCGTCAAAGCCTTCTTTGAAAGCCCGTATCTCATCATTTAAGATCTCAAACAGTCTCAAACTCATTGCAGCTTTAATTACAACAATGAAAAAAAAACGTTAGAAATTGCTTAGGAGCTGCGAAATTCTTTGTAACTTTCATTACCTGAATTGTGACTGCAGGCACACATGGCTGTAAGGGTGTTCTGAAATGGCTACACTACTGGGGAGTGTAATCTATAACAAGAAGTTCATTAAGCTTTGTGAAACGTAGACGACTAAAAAAGTATCATCCTTTTCGCCAAAATGTAGGCAAGTGGAAAAGAAGTATTGTAGTATAAAATGGAAATACTCTAGTAAAGTACAAGAACCTCAAAAGTAAATTAACTTACATTACCTGGGTGAATGTAATTTCCTGCTGTGGTGCCACTTGTGTATAGTTTCATGCATTCGTTGCTATTTGTATCAGCAGTATAACATCTGCTGTTTTTGATTACATTTCCTGTGTGTAAAGTCGCAGTAACCGCAGGAGTTGTAATTACTAGTGCCCCCCGCTAACTTCAGAAGCCCCCCAGTGGTTTCCCTCTGGATCTGGGCCTGGATCTGAGGAGCTATTGGCAAACTCTCAGGTGATAATATGAGCCTGAACAAGTGCTTCATAAGGAGGTAGGTCTGTAATGAAAAGCTCGGCTTGTTAATCCTAAATTTATGTTACCAAAGGACACAGTGACATGCAAGACAAACAAAGTGCATTGTCCTCTACAGGTGGCTACGATCCAAGTGTTGCCCATTTCCAATAATAGTAACAGCCAAACATTTCCTAATGCTCTTTCTCATATTCTTATTAAGGTATTTAAAATAAGCACATTTGAAATTTAACCAGAAATATTAATACTGCTCTATAAAAAAACCTTCGACTAAAAAAGTTAAGAAAGCTCAGTGGGTATGTTTTTCAAAATTCATTGTTGCGTATTGACACTGAAATGCATCATGCGTAAACAAAGGGGCACTCTCAAGGCCTCATAATGGGACTTTGAGTTGTGGGTCAAAGTCATCACTTCTAATGGGTCCCTCTGCCCCTTTATTTAATGAGTAGCGTAATTACCGGTGATGGACATTAATGAACATTTGACCTCAAATTGTAGATAGTTTGTGACACAGAAACCGATTGATACAAAAATAGAACTGATGAACAGCACTTCAGCCGCAGTCACTGATTTGATTTTCATTGTTAGATCAGTCAGCTAACTGAAGTTGAAGGACAGGGCAGGAACCTACACACTCTCTCTCTCTTTCTCTCTCTCTCTCTCACACACACACACACACACAGATGTGGCTGGAAGAATGACAAATACACAACCCAATACACCGTGCACAGCTTTGAATACAGCATATATCACATACAGCTCTGGAAAAAATTAAGAGACCACTGCAAAATGATCAGTTCTCTGATTTTTCTATTTATATGTGTGTGTTTGAGTAAAATTTACTTTGGAGTGGTCTCTTAATTTTTCCCAGAGCTGTATACATGGTCTGACGATGCATGTAAATACACAGATGCTTGGTGCAACAAATATTCAAAATGGACACTAAATGAGGACTTTACCTGGTATTTCTTATTTATGGTAGTAGGTAGTAGTATCTAAGTATGTATATCTCTGTTATGTGAAAAACAGTTTGCCAAGACATTACTGTAAGAACCCTGCCGCAGTTTGATTTTGCCTAGTCAGTAATCTACATTAAAGAAGTATTTTTTTTTGGGTGTGACTTTGAAATTAAAAATCATATCTCTTTTTTTTGACTGCTTGTGCTTTTTTACTAGGTCTTAGCAGCTCCTGCATGAATCGATCAGCTTTCTTAATTGTAAGTTCAGTATATAATAGTATGACTTACACTTAGAGTTTTTGTATATATAACTTATTCATTTTAAACCATTCAGCATATTTTCCCAAACCTTAGCTTGCTTCTGTGATGTGGTGTGAAATTATGAGACTTCAGCAATAAGTGTATAATTTGGTCAGAAGCATTTGAGAGATCATTAGAGGATCAATTAGAAAGCGCAATGCCCCATGGCTCCATGGAGTACCCCAGAGATATTGTAGCTGCTTCAGAGTTATGCTTTTCAACAGGTATTTCTTACAGTTCTCAAACATTTAAACAACATTCCAGTTTGAATCCAAATCTGTCACACTATGTTAAAAGCTTTTGAAAGATCAAGGTGTAGATGTTTTTCATTAAGGGTGCGAATAAGGATTTGTAAATATTTCCCCTTTTCTATGAACCCTAAAGGGCATAAAAGAGTATGTAGTTTATGAGACTGTATTGCTGCCATCCATTAGGATCCAACTATACACAATAAAAAATCATACCTACACTAGATGAAGACCTTTTTTTTTTACATTTAATTTCTATACTTGATTTGATTCACATACAGGTTTATCAAGAAATGTCATAATCTCACATGGTCTCATCCTTTTGTAACTGATATTAAATTGGGTCAGATGCGCTGTGCCATTGCCCTGTTTGACTACACAGAACTTACCTACCTACATAAACTATTGAATCAAACAATTATTAAGTTTGAGGCAAAGATCTGTGGTATATGGCTGAAATCAAGTTGATTTATACTGTACAATTCTAATCTCTCCATTATGAGTTTTCTTTATCAACAATTCATAGTACTGGTAATTTCTGGTTGGATATTGTCAAATCTATAACTTATATATGGAATTGAATAGCCTGAGATTCTTATGGGGAAAAAACTTTTATCTCCGGTTGAAATCCAACTCTTAAAAATCACAGCACATCAATGTTGTGAAATCATCTCCCGTGCTAAGTTCTTTTAAATTCCCTGTGATCCATGCATCAATTCTTATTTATGTTGGTGAACAAATCTGACATGACCCACTTTCACATTTCATTTGGCTTTTTTGGGCTGTTTCTATAACTGGCAAATGTGAGCAATACAGAAATGCATGGATCAATAATTAAGTTTCACAGTATATTTATAGTCAATGCTCAACATTGGAAGGAATATGCCAACTTGAACTTTTTTAAAAGTACTCTTTTAATCTTACTTACAGGTGAAATTTGACTACATGTCAAAATAAAATGACTTGTGTTTTAGATTTCGTGACCTGCTGACTCCTTGATTATCATCTGTAGTTCTTGATAATGTTCCTTCAGGTGTTATCAAGTACAAATTAACCCAGTGAAAGAACAGAATGGCACCTTCTTGACATGATAAGCATGGAAATCCAAGCCATAAACAAAGGTATTGTACCACCATATGCACTCACTTCACTTTGCAAATAACTCAGCCACCAAATTGCTTCCTATGAAACTTTAATGACTGTCTGTGACTGACTGAGCCCTGAATAATAGAGCAAGGCAAGGACCTGCATTTTTGCAGCATAATGAATCCCACAGAAAGAGTGAAGAAATGTATAAATAGTCAAATAATTAGGACACAGAGAGAATCAACAGTGTTGAAGCAGGTTTTCTCTGACCCTGACTTCTAAATGTGTAACTTTAATTACCCAGCAAATTACACATACGAAATATTCAAGCAGCAGGTAAATATGTCTCATACAGAGGGCTTGTCCCAAAACATCTGGTGCTTCATCCCCTGCTGTTTCTACCACTTAAATGAGGAAGAGAAAATACTGCATACACTTTGTTTTGTCTTTTGATAAACCAAAGACTGTATATAGAGTTTGCTCTGGTTTTATGTATAAAGTAATTTCCTTCAAATCCATCCTCATCTCACCATAATTCATTGGTTATGTCTGTTTCTTATTCTTTCATATTCTGATAATATTTTCTTGTTTATGTGATAATCATCTAATCCCTTCAGACCGATTCACATGCTGAAACACCGGCAGCAGCGTTGCTACAACATTCATGGTGTTAATGAGAGAAAGGTGGCTGGAAACACCATTAAAACACTATTGTATTAAAGGCTAGACCAGTGCTCTTCAGTCTTTTCTACAGCAGTGTTCGACAGAAGATGATGACACCAAACCTTTATATGGTAGTCTACCTTTTAAAATATCGCTCTCATGCATAAGAAAACACACTCCTGCAAGGAAGTCAACTCTGAGAATCAGTTGGCAATGCATTATAGAGACGATAATGTGTTTCTGAATTTAAATGCTGCGTCAAACCTTCACAGATGTGTGCATGAGGCAATATGGTTGAAGATCCAAATGCAGACACTGAGGCAGAACAGGTCAGAGAAAAAGGACTTTACTAAATCAGCGTTCAAATTAACAGGTTTACAGTCAAACACGAGAAGGCAGTCCAAACATGCAAAGCAAATCCAGAGGAGCAAGGCAGGCAGGTCATAAACAGGCAGCAGGACAAAATACAGGTATAAAGTCAGGTACAGGTAAAGGTGGCTGGGATGCCAGTGCACAACATGACAAACTGGCAAAGGGAAAGGTGCTGGTGAGCCGCCTATATACACCGAAAGACTGGCGCGATAAAGAGAGGCAGGTGTGTCAGCAGGTGGGGATGATTTGGGAATGTGAACAGGTGGGCGCCAGGTGGCCAGGAGACTTGGGAAAGTCAGAGGGCATCTGGTGGACAGGTGGAGAATGGCAGGTCTGGAGGGTTCCTCAGAAGTGCATGGGCCTGTGGGAAGTGGCTTGAGGCAGGAACTACGGCGGGGTGGGGGTGCACAGTGAGCAGAATATAAACAACTGAGGCAGCCGTTGTGACACAAACAGCCATAATACTTGATAGTTTCCTGCTAAATGAGCAGTTTCCTGCACCACAATTGAAAATGTTCTTCCTTTGCAACTCTGATATTTTATTTTTCATTTGTGTATTTCCTTCCATAGAGGACTGGAACATTGTAAAGTGCTCTGTCACACTTACAGTTAAGTACATGCTCATGCACTGCAGGGCATGAGCATGTGATTGTACATCGGAAATACGTAAACACAGTTAAACCAAATTCCATCCCTCAGAAAATTGATTTAGTGTCTGCAGCTGAGATATTTGCAACTCTTTAATAATTGGTTCCTTGACTTATTAGAGCAATTCCTCCTTAATTACAAATGACTTAATCTATATAAACAATAGAGTGTGATAATTACATTGGTAGGCTTTTGGTGACTTTTAAAGAGTGATTGTTCAAAAACAGCAATTTCTTCAAATTTCTTCAAATTCCTTTTTTAATTTGTGATTTTGTGAAGTGCATTCCTTCCCTAAATATGTTATGACATAGAAATAATAACATGTATTTCTTTTTAATTGTAAAGTATGTACAGTGGTATGTCTTCTAAATAACTCCATGTAATGAATGTTAGTATTTCTGTCATACTCTTTAGTGTTGATTGTAGTGAAAATGCAGTGAACTTGTTCCTGCCTTTTTTGTACTTTATGTGCAAGTAAAATTTTAATGAAGTACCCGAGTTTGAGTGACTGAGAGTCAGGTATTTGCATAAGCGACAGGATGTTCTGAAAACCCCTCCACACACTATCAGTCCTATAATGGCTTCTTGGGCACTCAGTTCAATTCAGTGCATCTTGTCTCATAGTAGAAAAAATAAACATTTATCAAACAAAGATCAAACATTTAAAAAATTTGAAACAGCCATGACAGCCATCATAGCATACAAACCTCCTGTCAAAAACGGCGGTAAAATAATAATTTTATATAAATAATAATAATTGCAAAGTTGCAGCTGTTTCCCTGCTCTGTACCAGTAGTTTGGAATGTGAACAGCAATAGTCATTGAATACATCCCGCAAATTTACCACCAAGATCACATGTTCTGCGGATTCGCTGCGATGGGTGTACTGTGAGATATCAAATGGGAAAGGTTGTTGTGGATCACAGTAATGCTAGCCGCCCATCTCAAGACAAATGCCACTGACATTCATCAAACAAATTACCTTCCAGCTTAGATATTTCAAATATCATCAAAGGCCATTTTGAAAATACAAGCACAGATGATAATCTGCTGTTTGCGGACAACGGGGGTCTTAGTTAGGTGACAAGGCTGTGCCTTTTGGTCTGACAAACAATTGCTGGAAAATAGGGCTCATTGAGAGGAGTCAAAGGTTGGTGCGAGATGACTGACCAGAGGAATAAATGTATCTATGCATCTGTCAATTCATCTGTCTGTTGACAAGAATCTGCAGATACAGTACAGTGTGTAGTGCATACAGCACAGCAGGCCTTAAATAAGTCAGCTGACATATATACATACATTATCATTTAAGGTGGAATTGCATTTTGATCTCTCTGACAAACGGTTTAAAACATCTTATCCACTCTCACTGCTCTGTATGTCTTCTGTAATTGGCAGTTAGAAGATAGTAGTTGTCACCTATCTGAGGATGATCTATATTTCATATACAAGATGAGATTCGGTCCATACTCTGATCATGGAGCTGACACGTGATTGCTGACAGTCAATATGGTCCGTCCTCCCTCACCGCGTACAGGTTCCACAGTGTTCTTCTGCTTGAAAGCAGCCTCGTTTTACAGCGTCATTGTCTAGCAGAGCGTTTCCCCCACACTTTCGCTGCACATTTCTTGAATTGCATGTGAGCTCCCAAGACACGTGTGAGGCAGTGCTCTCCCTTTGAAGAGCCGGCCTTGTTTGACATTCAGTTGCAAACTGTGCTACTATAAGTCTGGGAGGTATTATCTTAACAGAATGGCCCATTTTCACACCTCTCAGATTCAGTCCTGTGTTCATGGAGCAGATACCATACTTACATTTCTTCATAATACAATCCACATGCATCAGAGAAAATCTTGTTTAACCAAGAATATTATCCCCCCCCCTCCAGCCAAATATTGATATGAATTCATTAGCTTGTTTCTTTTAGCCACAAGTGATCTGGATTCTGATTTCTCTCTTATCTTTACTGAGCATTTGTAGTTCAGTGTCAGTGGCTCTTAAAACAGGCCATTTCTTTCTATGTGCACAAGGGGTTGCTGTTACCACACATTACAAGTCAGACTCTCCAACGCATGAGTCAAAAATTTTCCACACCGTTGTGTCCAGCGTGATGAATTTCAGTTAAGAGCAGACAGAGCAAAGCATGAAATATGACAACAGAATTACAGGTTTCCTCATCTCCTCCTACTTTAAGCATGTTTCTTATTCACTGTTTCCTCCTTCTTGTGCTTTCTGGTGAATGTCCCCCTCATGGGCCTATTGCCACCTCTTCAGCAGCATCCCTAGACACCAAGAGGTGTTAGTTGTTTATCTACATAAACTCCCCCTGCTGCCTGAGAGTGTGGATGGATGCTGCATGTCAACATCACACTTAAGCTGTTACAATAATTATCAATTTAACACGCTACTAATAGGGACTAACTTATTTTTACCGCCTGTCATTTTTCAATGACTGATTGACTGATTGAAAGTATTAGTGAATGAATGGTGGATTTGGATCATGCTACCCCTTTATTTTTATTAAGGAAATATTATTGTCCTCCTCCTCCTCCTCCTCCTCCTCATCGTCATGGTCAGCAGTAGGTATTATTACGTTGAGTATAATACCATCTTCAGACTGTACCCCCCAATTCAGCAAGCATTGGATTCTAAGCAAAAAGAAAGATGAAATCCGAAAATTTAAAATCCAAAAATGCAATCTCCTGTGAATATACACACTTCGTTTCATGCCATATTTTTGCCTACTTTTATTTTTATTCAAGGACCACTGAGAAAGGTAAATGTGGCTTAATTTTCATTACAGTATTTATATTTTATACATATTTATTTAGCATATAATACAACATAAAATATA
>JAVQJF010110607.1:0-31682 GCA_036023855.1 Gadopsis marmoratus | reverse complement strand
GGGAAACACACAAATCAATTAACACTAATTAACTCAACAAAAGTAACAATCTGGCCAGTCTAAACTCAAAACATTTACAAAACACAGCAAAATGAAATCAAAAGTGCTCCCACAACAACTTATATTTCCCCACAAATAATACTTTAAACACTTCCAGGCTCCCCCCTGGGCTGGCAGGTAGTTGGTACTTCCTAATCAGTTGACTCAGTTCATAAGGCGCGCCTGCCCTGGAAGCCACCTTTTGCTCGGTTTACCCTGAGATGACTCCAGCAGCCGAACCGTGGACCCCCCAGCACCGGTAAACCAAAAAGAATTGAACAACTCAATATAACATAAATAATTTTTGATGAACAAAAGCCAAACGTGCGCGCTACATATGACCGGTGTAGTATGAACTAAATAAGCCATGAGTATGTTCTAACATTGAAATGTGTTAGTGTTTTTATCTGTATAATATTGCAAATCAAAATAATACCAATTTAACTAATGTGTGACCGGGGGGGCGGAGTGGGGTTACCCTAACTTTGTATAGTTGTGTGGCCTCAGCTGGAGCCATCACATTGATCTTTGTTCTGATCTCTCCTTAAAATAGCCAGGTTAGGTTATTCGGGCTTCAGGTGAGACAAGCAGCTGACGTGAATCCTCTCCAGGGTGACTGGCCTCATTCATTGTGGAGCACAAGGCCTTCAGAGGTAAGTCATTCTTCCTTAATATTGAAGAGAGCCAGGTAATGTTTTGGTTGAGTTAGAATTGGTGTAAGGATATTACAATGCCCCTGGTGAAGACACCCAATGTTTCCCCGTCCTGCTGTCTCACTTTGTTTCTTTTGGTGGTCCCTGCTTCCCTCCACCATGCTTAAGTGTTTCCTGTTTGTGCTAACATGCACATCGTGAACTGATATCGTGACTCAATACAGTCGGTGTCTGTGTGCTGGGTATTACCAGTGAGTTATGAGGTTGCTGATCCTGCTGCCTGTTTCTGTTTAGGTTTTATGGCTCTCCTGCTGATCTGCTTATGGGTGATGTCATGGCGTCTATCTGCCTGCTAATTTATGCTCTTTTGTTGCTGTAAACAACCAATGTGCAGTATGTGCAACAATATTAATTGTGAAATACTTTCTTGTATTGCCACTGAGCTCATTTTTCTTTTGGTACATGCAATAAGATGTTTTTGCGCCATTGATTTAGATACTGGTGAATTATGAATTATCAAATGTCCCTGTAATGATTTTGCTGTTTGTTCCCCTGGGTGGGGAGGCAGGTGTTTTGGGAAGAGGGTCCAATTGGATCAACCAGGTGTCTTGTGGACGGCAATGAAATATATTGGTTTTAGGAATGTAAACCTAACTGTTGTCTTGCACATAACCCATTCACATAATCATTTCCCTGTATTATTGGATGCATTATTTAAGGAACATCAACATGACTGTTATCTGTCACTCATTGCTGCTGGTATTTATATATTACTTAAAACAGTATTTCATAATCCCCACCTTTACCCCAGCATCCACATGTAGGCTGAGACTGAGGTAAAAAATAATAAATAAAAAAATTAAGTATTATTATCACTCATTATCACTCCTCAGTTTCTGCTGCGTTTGGTGTTTGCTTACAGAGAGCAATGAAGTCAGAGCCTATAGCAATTGTGTGTGTGCTCTGTTTTCACATATTGCATTTTAGTTAGAACCACGAGCTTGACCGTGAACATAACGCTTGATATAGCGATATCAGCATTTATACAACTAATCAAGTAAAACACGCAAAGGTCAAATTGACTGCACCCAGCCCACGGAGCTTAGAAGACAAAACCTCTCCCATGGAGAACCACTCGGGTCAGAGCACAGCCGTAATCCTTCTCCGTGTTTTGTAAGGCGTACTTTGCACACTGGAACCAAAGAGCCTTAAATGGCCTCAGTCTGTGTTTTTGTTTATCTCATTGCTCATCTCGGCTGACAAAGAGAACACTCATAAAAGGATTTCAAAATGCCAGCGATGCCCAGACGTTACCTTTAATTTGGATTAATTCCAAATCTTGGAAAGAGGTTGGACCCTCTTTCCATAGGTGACAGACCATATGGTTGGAGATTTCAATCTAAACCCAGAGATTGCTTCATTAGACATTCAGATGTTTACAAAATTGCCTCACTCTCATCAGGTTTCACTGCATTAATGTTTGCTTTCTGCGGCATTGTCCCAAGGGGATGACATTTCATTCTAATGTATATATTGAGCAATGACAATAAAATCCAATAACATATTTGTTGAATCTAAAAGCACTCACAGCATGTTTCATATTTGACAGTTTGGGCCCAGTTTAATTACATATGACAAATGGTTTCTGAAATCTAACAGTAAAGCGTTGCGTGTGGAAATGTGTGTCTACTCTAATTATGGAACTTTGAGACCTCACGCTGGGTTTGGCTTTGAGGCAGTCACAAACAGGCTTGACACACACTTTCAAATTATTTATTATCATATTGAACACAGATTGCACTCAACACACAGGCATAGCTGTTGCTGTGGTTTCTCTCAGATATGGAAGATGATCTGTTGTCACGCGAACTGGCTTCTCCTTCATAATATTACAGCTGGGTTTTTACTGTCTTACTGGCAAGAAAAACGATGCAGCTAGCATACTGTTTGAGCTTGTGGGAGTTGGTATACTTTATGTACCTGTGAAAAAATGAGGGTTATGTAAGAGTGGAGATTGTGCGGATGCAGGTGTGTTTATAAGTGTGTGTGTGTACTAATGTGCAGATTTTGTGTACTGACACAACAGGCCAGATGACAAACAAAGAGGTACATGACTCATAGATGAAGAATCCAGATGGAGAAAAAGAACGAGGATGAGGTGCTAAAAATCTCTCATATCCTCTTTTTATGCAATTACGACATAACGACAAAAGAAACATAGCAAAAAAAATCACCGTTTTGAATCATATTTCTTTAATGTCACTTTCATTGTGCTTTTTCACAGTCAAAATAGCAAAACTCAGTTACTGACTAATGCACATGTATTTCCTCTACCACAATAAACAGTATATTTGGTGAATGAAAACTCAGTCTGAGCAATAAACTACAGTACAGGGATTACTGAAGGAGGTACAGTCTCTAGCACTAAGTGCTGTGCTGTCCAAAGAAGCTTTTGCATAATGAACAGGGCTCAGTTAGTATTCAGGTTGGAACAATGCTTTGGGGATATTTACAACAACCTTGACATGGTGCTTGTTTGATTAGAGAAGCAAATTATTATCATATGCTTGCAGCAGACAATGAAGGTGTAAAAATGACGAGATGGAAAAGACGAGACAAACACATTCAGAAATATCCTGCTTGTTAAAGAATGTGGGGAAAAAAGTGAATACATTCTTAACGCACCGTATGAACCATTTGTTTGTGTATATCATTATATAAAATGAGTTATGTTACACTGTTATATCAATATGGATTTTTCATATGAGGAGTTGTCAACAAATCTATTAAACACTTAAAATGTCGTATTTGCTTACAATTCCATTATAATGTGTTATAGTGTGTAATAAAAAGTAACAGATTTTCTAGTTAACACGGCGGAGACGGTAACGGGGCGGAAATTGAAAAATCAATTGCATCCCATCTAGTATCATCTATTGTACAGGTTACTTGATAACCCCAGATACTTTGAGTGCAAAAATAATATTGAGAAACACATGTGTGTATATATGAAAAAAAACTCTCTGTCCTGGTGACGGTGAGCTCCCAGCCTGCTGAAATGCTGAAAAAATGTATCGGTAGTAGACAGCCTTGTCGTCAGCCACAGCAACTTCCCCTCATCACTTCCCTGTATGGAATCCCCTTCACCATCTTTTTAATGATGTTCAAATACTCAAAAAAAAAACCAACTCAGGGTGACTTGGTAAGGTTGAGGGGTTGAGGAGCAGGTGAACAATTATGCACCCTTAAATTTTATTAATCCATTTTAATCTTTAATCATTATCACATGCGGGATGTGTGATAGGACATCAAGTGATTTATAAGCAGGGGTGGAAGAAGTATTCAGATCCTTTGCTTAAGTAAAAGTAAAAAACAAGTGATTTTATTGTGCATAGATGGTTAGATTGTTAAAACTGATGAATCGATGCGTTGGTAGCATTTTACTGCTGTAGCTGGTAAATAAATCTGGGGCGTCGTGGGTAGGACAAAAAGACAAAACATAGTTCTGCTACACAAATTGTCATTTTTTTGGACATTCCTCTATATTTCGGTTAAACCATCTGAGAGAGGGGAAATGTCCCTTTGATGGAACTGCCTACAACCTGAAACGTTGCTGTTTTTCTAAGTTGTCACAAGTCGAAAGTCGGGAAACCACTGGTTTAATCTTTTACAATGTGTTGCATTTTACAAGCTTATCAAATGTCATTGTATATAAAATCTTAATCTGAAAAGTAACCAGTAACTACAGATGCCAGATGAATATAGTGAAGTAAAAATTACACACTTTCCTCTGAAATGTTGTGTGGAAGTATATAATAGCGTTCAAGTCTGACAGATGCTGCTAGAAGTGCCAAAAGAAACTGAATGAAGGCATATCAAACAATTATTGACATGCACCATATGACTTAAATGACACCCAGAAGAGTCCTCCTGGAGTCTTTGTGCAGCACGATGTAGAGAGTACAACTGGAAAAACTCTGCTCCTGTGATCCTTTAGTGATACCAAACCAACAGAAGCAGATTTCCTCCATCACGAGCTTTACAGCGAGATGTTTAAATTCAGAGAGTATGTGTGGCTGCGTTTATGTGAGATCTGTGCTTCTTCCACTCCGATTGATGGATGTTACTAGGAGAATGGCCTCGACGGGGCTTTGTGGAAAAGTAATGTAGAGTGGTAAATAATGACCTTCGGTAGGAGAAAACACGTATAAACCAGCTATTTCTACAGATACAAAAGATCACACATACATTTACAGTATTATGGCAAATACTGACTACATATACAAATTATTGGTGATACAAAATATGTCATGTTGATGGTTGAATGCACCGGGTGACCAACTCTTTCGCTGTAGAGGGCCTAACTCCGGTTCCTGCTGAACTGAGCCAGTGCTTGAACATGTAACTGTTATCAGCTCAGTAGGCACAGGAGGTTGAGCCCAGGCACCTGCACCACCTTACTTTCACCACCAGGGGAAGCAAACAAAAGGCATACTGCCACAGGAAGCCTAGACAGTCAGAGGGCCGATGATGCTGATTTATGTCATACTCTTTCTTACCTAATCAGAGGATACCTGTCAAATTTATTTCAATCATCTTTTATTATTAAAGTTTCTAGTATAGTTAATAAAAAATCTAATAAGGGGGATTTAAAAATCAATTTTAAGGGTCAGTTTACCCAAGTATAAAAAAAATGTCCTCACTTATGTCTAGTGGTATCTAGCCATATTTATAAAGTGCCATGGTTTTAAGATATTGACATTTCTACCTCTACAGCAGCGACAAATGACATTTAAGCAATTCAACAGCAACATCTCTTTTCAGAATCAAATGTCACCATTACTCTGGTTAATCCACATAACGCAATGTCAACAGTTTTCATACTTAATATACGTAATTTGTGTACAAAGAGGTAACAGTAACACTGATTCTGGAAAGATATCCTTTGAGCACCATGTACAAAATTCCTTTAATTTGCATTATATTGGGGTGGAGGCAGAAATCTATGATACCTGTCTAAATAACCAAAACAATCTGCAAAGCTAGGTCCCACTATATTTTTGCTTGCTTTTTTACCATTTAATGCGCAAGTTTTAGGATTTTTCCATTATTTTTCCCATTGAAATTTGTGACTGTTTATCAGAATCATTGTTTGAATTGAAGTCATTTTGCTTATTAAAACAAACTTTTTTTTTGTATTGCACTTCTTAAAACATAAAATGAATATAGTGCTTCACAGGATTTTAATATGAACACATAGAAAGATATACAATAATATGCAGTTAAAACATAGAGAACCATAAGGACATCAAATACATACAGAAATAAAATTTGATTAACATGGTAAGGTAAAATATTTAACTACAATGTAAACAAAAAATTTAACCAAGAGCAGACTAAACATGTATATTTTATCTTAGTTCCATGATGTTCCATCTAAATGCAGCACATTACGCAGTGTGACAACATTGGGAAACATTTATAAAACCTTCAATCTCGTCTCACACAAAGAACAATTCTTGGCAGCTACGGGCGCTCAAACACAAGTCTCTTTAACTTATTTTACCTACATGGGTAAAGTGCATGTGTACTGTGTGTAGCAGACACATGTACACACATATACACACACAATCAGGGCTTTGCTTTCATGACCACCCAGACAGTAAATGAGCTCAGGAATCACAATTACATCGCTCCTTGTTTTCCTGATGGGACATTTCCTGTACTTCCTTCCTGTAGAAGTAAGCCCTCCCTTCCCTGCCTCCTGCTCTCTTCTCTTACCCATTTCTCGTTTTTCAGGATCCTCGTCTCTGACGGACTGGGTCAGAGAAGAAAGAATTCCAAAATGCCTTTGAGCCTATAATATCTCGTACGTACAAGATACGTATGTGATGCTCGGTACCATGACAAGTATGTCAGTTACACAGCCTCTCTATGATACATCATAGCAAAACATGCTCATTGCTGGGAGTGGGAAGTGGGAAGATGAACCTCAAAATAACAATAGTCTCTATGGTCATATCCTTGAAATGAAGCCCCTTACAACTCTGTATAGTGGGTTGTAGCAGCGCATCATTGCAGAAAAAAACTTTGATTTTACGTTGACTTCTTACAGCTGTTATAACAGTGGGTGTTATAAGCTGGAAAGGCTTGTGAGGAGCGGAACTTAGCCACTGTGAACACAGGCTTTCACTGAACTGTTCACGGAGCGAGCTAAGTCCTGCCCCTCCATCAAACTCTGGCCAAACTCACACTGAAGGCATCTGGAGGGCACTGCCGCTGCTCTAATACTCATGAGCAAGAATAGACATGAATACTACTTGAGGTAATAGTTCAACAATTTGGGTAATACGCCTTTTTGCTTTCTTGCTGAGAGTCAGATAAGAATATTGGTACCGCTCTCGTGTCTGCATGGTAAGTATGAAGCTACTGTGAGCTGCCGGTTAGCTTAGTTTAAAAGCTTAGTTTAGCAAGACTGGAAGCGGAGGAATAAGCTTGCCTGGCTCTGTCTAAAAGGTCATAAAATCCACTTAAAGCACCTCTAAAGTTCACTAATTAACACATAATAATTGTTTGTTTAATACACCCAAAAAGACTTGTCGTCATCGTGAAGATAGGCACCCAGCGAAGACTTCAATAAGCCAAGAAATAGTCCGGGCCGTAAAAACCAGATTTTTTTTATGCTTCGGCGTTTGTTAGGATTAAGCAAGCGAGCTTTAACGGGCTCATTTGTGAGATTTTGAGATGCTTGTAGATTTTCTTTGGAAGTTTGGACGGAGCTGGCTGAATGCTGCGCTGCGCTAACCAACTGCTCGCGGTGGCATGGGAGTGGTTATTGGGCTTCCCATGTAACTCTCCAGGAGTGTATTTCCCAAAATGTCGAACCACTCCTTCATAACACGAGGAGATTATCAGCCTGAACTCAAAAGAGAAGGATTCAGAGCGGTCCTGTCTGCTAACGTGGATGTCTGCTCAACAGTCCAGTGAATGGAGGCTGGTGTGGGTTTCAGCTGTAGCTGGTTGGAAATCCCTGGCAATGTGATTTACATTACATCACAACCAAATCACTCTGCCAGGAATCCCTCCAGCTAAACCAACCATTAAGTATCCTGTTTGGGAAGACAGGGAGGAGGAGGAGGGAGAAGGGCAGTGAGAGAATGACGAGTAAGAAATGCTGAAAATGATTAGAAGAAAGCCGCACGTTGTGGTGACAGAAGGTTGCAGGTGTGCACAGAGAGGGAGAGAGCGCAGGCTGCAGGGGTCTGTCTGAGCACACTTCAGCGTGGCAGAGCGCTTTTGCTCCCTCGTCGCCATGTGATTACGGGACGCGCACACACTTTTTAAAAATGTTAACGCGTGCGCACGCACACATCACGTATGCCTGCGAGAGGGGTCGGCGGCGTCTTCTGTCGCTGACGCACCTGGACAAACAGAGCTGAACTTGAAAATCTATAGGCTGTCGCTGATTGCAGGCACGTGTTCAGGTGCGTCGGTGAGTGTTGTGTGAGATTGTGTGCGATGAGCGATCGATCACTCCCGTCTGTTTTGGAGCTGTGTTGGCTACAGGGTTGGTTGTCGGGGAGCCTCGTATTTTCATTGTCTCACAAAAAACAACCATGCGAATTTATATTGAAGCAGCTGGAGTGATTTGCCCAAACCCACCAAAATGGCCTACAGATGTAGCACATTTTTAAAAATGAATTTCTACCAAACGTGAGGAACGCATATGGTATCAGAATGCATGGATATATAAAAAAGTCCTCCAAAGTTAGGGTAACAGCGTGGTCATGGCAAAGAGAAACCTATGCTTAGCCACCCCAACCTCCTCTTCAGATGTCCTTGCCAGGTAAATATATACATTCTTTAGGTTTCTTTTAGGCATTTGAACAAACAATGGATGCTGCCAATTTCCCTTGGAAGGACACTCTCAGAAAAATATTTCCCACTATAATTATTTTGAGACATACTCTCAACATTGCCAGCTTCTCTCCTGGATAATTTTGTGATCCCTTTAAAGCAATGAGTGATATTCTTGCCTTATGTTTGAATATTTTATTTTAAGACTAAATGTGAAATAATCTCTAAAAGACAAACAACAAAAATTTGAGGAAAGCCTAAAGAAGTTAACATAATTTGAAGTAGCAGAAATTGGGTTTTTTTCATCTCTCCTATCCTGTTATCATCCAGCGACCCTTTAGATTTGTCTTTTGACGCTTGCAGGCGTCCCGACCTCCAGGTTGGGAACCACTGACCTATTAGATACTTAGCTAACTGTCTGTATAAAAGAGTTTATCCTTAACCACTGTTTTTATAACGCTACATAACAGCTACATGATGTGATTGTTTTTAATGACTGATGGATTTTAGGTATCTTGAGGTGCTTTAGGAAGTGGTTCAACATAACCAACAATTACTATATAACCTAGTGATTATGAGTGATATAATTATCTTTAATTATCTCATTCATTTTTAATTACCTCAAATCGGTCTTTGAAACTTCCAGTGTCGAGATTCTTTCTATATATCACAATATATTACTTAGTGCTTGCTTTGATAAGACTATTTGCGGCCTGTAGCTACATTTTTAGAGTACTAGTAGACATTTTCCCTCTTTTTTTCATACAGTGCAGAATAAAGCAACGTGTGGTGTTCCTGCATTTGTCACCACAAGCTTCCTGTCACAAAGCGCTTTAGTGAGCTGGAGAAGACGGGAGGAAGAAAGAAAAAGTGAGCTAGCATAGGGGAGCTCATGCAGTTAAGCAGCAACAATGTCAAAAAGGCATCCATTATTCAGACAGTCAAGCGATTACGCACATTTAAGCAACCAGTTCTTTGCATTTTAAACGGGTTTTAAAACGGATCGTCTTCATTCCTTGATTATGCTCGATTCTTTGCAAAATGACAACTACAGCCTCCTTCTCCAGGCATTAGAGGACACGAGGAGGAGGAGAAAATATGATTTGGCTACTGGGAAACACTGTTGACCTGCTGCCTCATTTTGCATCCCAGAAACAGGAGCAAAGGGGTGCACGTGACTGGCCTTTGCAAATATTTATCTCAACTTTGTGTGTGAGAGAACATAAAATATGAGTGACCAATCCAGAGTAAACAGCAGTAAACCGCTCCCTCTGGCACTGTTCAATGTTTCTGCTGCTGATGGCTGTAACTTGTGGAATTGCTAATGCAGATTCATTCAATCACAGAGTTTGCTTTAGTCTATGTGGAGAGCAAGGTGGGTGGTGTTTGGGAGGAGATCTATTTGAGTCTGCTGAAGGCCCGGCTCACACACTAATCATCTTCAAACAACCTTTAGACCCAGTGCATCAACTAGGCGGTCCTAGAAACCCTAAAAATAATAAGAGAAACTTTATATTATTATTAGTTATGTGTCTTGGACCGTTGATGCTTCCGAAAGCCCAAAGCCATCAATATTTATGTGCGATGTATCCACAACACTGCTGGTTTGATCCAACTGGGGGACCTTAATCATGTCATTCCCCTCTTAGACTTGCCTTCCCATGCTAAGAAAAAATAAAATATGTCATTATGTAAAAAGAAAGATAATAGCCCTTTGTCAGCTCTTGACTCTGTTTTGTTCATTTTTAAATCTGCAGTCATTAGCAACAAAACAGACATTTCTTTCTGGAAGCTAAGAAATCAGAAATAACAATATCTATCATGCCTTAAAGCTGCTATAATCAATATTTATACATTAACAATGACTCAGATGATGACGTGTATGTGAAACGGGGCGCTCGTAGTGACAAACCCACAAATAATTATCACCCATTTCTGCAGTGCCCCTCAGCTCTACAGTGCACTTTAGCTGTGGATTCTCAGCTGGCTGACAATAATAGCCCCAAGCTAGTCTCTTTCTGGGCTCGACTTTGACAGCCAGTCGCAGTAAATTAATAGACTCGCTGCTGTCTGCCTGTCTCCATCTCGCTCGTACTCTCTCCGTCTGTTAACCGCCAACCTAGAATGGGTTTTTTGGATAGTGATGTGCACTAATGCAGTGCCACTGTACTGCATTAGTGCTGGCAAGAGTGACAAACCTACACATAGGGGCTTGTTGAGACTGCACTTCCATCTGCAGGATTTTGGACTCCAACAAACCAAAACAGACGTGAGACAATTCAAAGCTAGAAAAAACAAAAAATCCAAATTGCCCCTGATTTTAACCTCAAGGGGTCGATCACATGTCTCCAAAAAGCACACTCGCATGGCAACATTAGAATACAGTCTTGTATTTCGACCAGCTTAAAACTTGTTCCCTCCTCGCCTGAAGCTGCCTCTCGGCTATGGCTGTTTGATAACTAAATGAGTAACAATTGGCCTGGTCGAGCTCCAAACTGCCTGAGCTACCCAATAACAGCAGGAAGTACGTACATGACTAATGTCCTGCATTCACACACTTTTTTTCTGTTCTCTCTCATTTTCTGTACTGTACTGTCCATCCCAACACATAACAAGATATAGAAAATGAAAGAATAGACTAATGAGCCTAAAGGGGTTTACCTTCAAGTCACGACATATTTGTGAAATTGTAAGTGATCCTGACTTTTGTTTAATCTAAAGAGAAGACTGCTCAGTCAATAAATCACCCATTAATCTTCACGGAGGCGTCTCATGGTAATTACAATTTTTCTGAGACAAGCTATGTAAAAAAGGAAATCCAGCAGCCTCTGCACCCTAAACAATTTTCACTTAAGTGCCTCAAATGCATGCCAGTTGCAACAGGGCCTGAAGCTTGTCTGCTGTGCTATCTCAGCGGAAAATAACTGAATCTAAGTGCTGGCATGTTATAATGTTTCCAAATAATTGCGTTCTCTTGCCATCCTTCCATCAGGTACAAAAGGTATGTTTGAGACACAGACTGCTGCCATGGCCAGCCTTAAAGTGCACCCATTTCTGAGGCACCTAAAACATCAGCAGATCCCACCTCAATCTGGGAATTCATTAACCCGACACTCGACTCATAGATTGGCCTCATGTACGGGAGCCCTCACCGACTGCCAAATAATCCCCTGCTCCTCCTCAGTTTACCTTTTCACTCTCCAGAGAGCTGCCAGCCAGGGCCCTTCGCTTGTGATTACCCCGTGATTTTAACTGCCTCAGATGTGCAGCTGTGCTGTATTATGGCTAGACACTTTATTTTATTTTTTTTTTTTTTGGGACCAGGCCAAGGGCGCACATGATTGGTCACGGGCTGTCTGTGGCTTGCACATGGTTGGTTTATCCTAGGTTGACCTGCGGTGTTCAGTAACCTGCACTAAAAAAAGACTGCAGCTACTGGATGCTGGGATCAGTTTTGCCACTTTCCTCAAAATGTTCAAAGGTTTGAATATGTAAGCTGAACTCTTGCCAACATTTTAAGGCATTTTTGTGAACCTATGGGAGGGTTTCCCAAGCCTAATTTAGAGCTGGCTTTGTGCCCGTGGCCTGAAGAGGGGGAAGAGTGACAGGCAGGGAGAGTGGGCAGTACAGAGAGGCAGACACAGGAAGAGGGGATAGAGGGAAGTCAGAGTGAGGAGACATGACATGAGCAGAGTGAGAACATTAATATCAGTCAACTTTATTGTCAATTACTCACCATGTGCGGTACATAAAGAGTGATTGAGATAACGTTTAACACAGTCCCACAGTGGACTTTAAATATATATATAGTTAACAAGGACAGATACGTGTGGGTAATTTAGAACAATATATAGTAAAGTGACCACAGTGCAAGATACAGTATATACGTTTAGTGCAGGATTGATAAGATATTTACAATGTGGACTGTATAGGAGCGCAGCAGCACACGTGGAAAAGGACGGATCTTGATGTGTCTGGTCCTGAATGCAGGTGTATATGAGAGTTACAGGTATATTGGTACAATGGGGAACGAGGGGAGCAGCAGGGTTTAACGGGACTAAACGGAGGAGAGATTTAACTTCATATAGCCCGTAACTACTTTTCAACAGCAGATTTCTAAAACCATGGATCAAGTCAGCATTCATTGCTCGGAAAGGACTTTCCAGGACTTTTTACTAAAATGAAGCAGAAAGGGACATTTGCCATTCTGTGCATATCAGCTGAAGACACAATGTCAAAGCCAGGCCTCACTCTAACAGACTTCTTTTGAATGTTTAATCTTCTAACCAATCTAGGCCGGTGGTTCCCATCCTTTTCGTCCGATGTACCCACACTGCCCCGTCAACTCATACCCCTTCGCTGTCCCCACCCATCCTGTTCCAACCATTACAGCTATTTCATCCATTTCCCCCATCCCTTTTAGCTAACCTTTAAAAAAAAATAAATGTATCAATTATTTTTAGCTAACTATTTCAACCATTCACCCATTACGTTTAGCTAACTGTCTATCCATTTCTTTCAACTATCTATTTTAACTGTTAGTCATTTTTTGCTGTTTAAACTGGTTTTTGAAAAAATGTACCTGTCTATTTTAAACATTTATCCAACTATTAGTCTTTCAACTGTCTATCCATTACTGCTAGCTATTTCAACCATTAACTGTTTTAACAATCTTCAGTTACTTTTAGCTGCCTATGTTAACCATTCATCCATTACTTTGAGCTAGCCAGTTTAACTGTTTATCAACTACACTAGCTGTATTATTTAGCCATTTATACATTAATTTAGCTTTCTATTTTAACTGCTTATAAATGACCTTGAGCTAACTATTTCAACTTGTCTGCTCACTTGCTAGTTTTCGTGCATTCTTAAAGGCAACTCATGGTGTTCAGGTGTGGCACATGCAGTGCAGCCCATAGTCGGTTTCAGTCAACATGAAGATCATGAATAATGCGTCATGTCCCATTTCTCCCACAAGTTAGAAACCATTAATCACATCATGTAGTGATTTAAATGTCTTTTCTCAGAAGTGCATTTATAAAACTTTACCCAAACAATAACTTTGTGGCGATTACTGAGTATTTCAGTAGACTAAACTGCTCAAAAATGCTCTTTGATCTTTTATGTTTTGTGGGAAAAAATTTAGTTTTTCTTCCCTGTGCTTATTATTAGTAATTTAAATCAAACGTTGAAAGACCGTTATTTCATGATGTTTATACCCCAAATGGAACATAATGATTTCATAATTAAACACATGTTTAACAGATCTGTTGGCTCTCGTTTGGCTCCAAACGTCCAAACGCAACCTACAGCATGTATCTTTTTCCAGATAAAGTCTCAATTGTCAACATGTGTGTAAAACTAAATGAAAAAGCCTAAAAATAAACCTAATTGCACACCATAGGATGGTTTACATTTGCCTGTGAAATAAATCAAATAAATAATTTGGTTGCGCTTTGGCCACCACAGCCAAATCACTTCTGCAGAAACTCCTTGCCCACTAAATCTCTTACAGACCCACATCCCAGGCAAAACAGCCCTTAAGGAGCCCTTAACTTTATTTACCTCTCAACATGGTACCGGGGGAACGTAAGCCTTTGCAGCTTTTTAAAGTGCCCTCTGTGGACTCTGTGGATCAGACCTGGACTGCAAGAACAAATTAATGGGCGCTTGGAACCAAACAGACCCTTTAACTATGAAGCCCTATACATGAGCAGAAGGGGTTTCATGCCTCCTATTTATACTATATAGAGTACAACTATATTACATTATCAATTAATCTGTGGTTTGGCTAATGTTGTTTTTTTAATTAATAGAATATAGTCCATAAATAATGGTGAAAATAGTGAAAAAATGTCTAAACGTCTAAGCTCAATGCGACAAATACTTGGTAGCCTATGTTTCTCTCATCATTCATATTCTGTCAGTCATCTAATCGGTTAATTGTTTTTCAGCGGTGCTGATACTTTAAAAGGAACAAGTTTTGTTGTTGCTTTTTTACAATGTCCTCCAGAAAAACAAACATAATAATAATAATAATAATAATAATTTAGTTTATAACTTTAACAATATTTGAATATACTAAGAAAGGATGTCACATTCTGGTTTAATGCACTCGGGCTTGAGATGGAGTATTTCAAAATATTTTGACATATTAGACACACAATTTACATTATACAGTTTTATGAGGAATTGTTTTCAGTGACTAGAGCTCAAACGTTGTTTAGTTTGAAGCCTTTTGGTGGTTTTGTGTTTGCTGCGTTACAGTTCATAGTCAGAAGAAATTATGAAATTATTTTTCTTGTTGTGTTGTTAAAAGCACTTAAAAATGTGTCAGAAAACCCACAATCATGTACAGTAAAGTGTAAGAGCACCACACACACACACACAGTAGAGATCCAAACACTGCCAAAGACAGTGAAGGTAATGACTGTCGGCATTCAACCTGCTGAGTGTTCAATCCACTTTGACGAAAACTCAAGATGAGACCAATCCGGAGCCAAGCAGCAGCATTCATAGTTTCCCACACATAAATGAAGGTATAGGGAGTTTATGGGGCTCGGAAAAATACAATAAAAAACCTTTCTGTGAATGCAGCCATCTGTGGAACTTTAAAAGAACTTCCTGTAAACAAAACTGAGGAGAACAAATCCTCTCACACTCTTCCAACACTCCATCGCCGCCTAGAATTTGCCTTTCATCTTTATTTCCCTCTAATTCCCCCCACCGCTTTGCTTTGAGCCTTGGATCTTTGACGATCAGCTTTCTTTCTCTTAGCTCATCTCTCTCTCTTCTCACAGTCTGTCTCAGTGTCGCTCTGTCTTCGTCCTCGCTCTCCATTTCTTCCTTCCCTGACTTGTCCTTAAAGCAACTTGCTGACGTGAACTTTCCCTTAAATCCAGGATGCTGTTTATACTTTCTATCATTGCAAATTAAAACAATAGGAAAACTATTCTTACCAGTTTTTCAGTGACTAACTACTTTTAAATTACATTCAACAGCGCGTGACAGATTAAGATGTGATATAAATCCAAAATAATGAGCAGCGAGTGACATTTTTCCCAAAAATTCTGGATTTCTTATTTTCATCTGTGCGAATTCTTGCTGGATTCTAGTTATGAAAATCTGCAACGTCTTTTTATCGAAAAATCAGACGATTTCCAACATTCTTTTGAGCTGGTGTTTATAAACATCATAATCCGTAAAGCAGCCTCCTGGCATATTTGATTTGCGAGTGTTTTTCCTGCTTTCCTCTGTGCACATTAAATATCAGGCTCAATAAAATTCAATCAGCGAGGCCTGCACACCGTCTCAGTACACCTCCACTGATGTGTCGTATTTTATTAGAGCCAAAGCTGATGTAAAACAGTTTTACAGAACAGCATGCTGCAGACAAACTGCACGGAATCCAGGAATTTTCCGTAGGAAGTAATTTTTTCTGCATTTTTCCCTGTTTGTCATAGATCCAAATGCAATTAAAAGCATAATTAAAAAAAAGATAAAAGTTTTGTATTGTTGTGAAACAAAGTTGATTTAGAAATTGCACTTTATTCAACATTCACTTATGATTTCACCATGCTGAAATTCCCCACTGTATCACCACCGGCAATGACATTCTTAAAAGGACCGTTGAGGCTTTTAAAAATCAATATACAGTATGTGTGAAATATTTAATATACACACATTGTCAAAAAAGCTAAATCATTATCAAAATAACAAAAGCTGCAGACACTTTCAACATGGATGTCACATGTCAAACATATTTTCATGTCAACAGCAATTTGTCACACTGACATTCTACTGCTCCTGCTAGTCCTTTGTTCACTGCTTCAGTTTGTTAGAGAAGTTAAACTCTGAAAAAAAACACACCTCCCTCAGTCAATATGTCAGGGGGAGTGTGTAGAAACAGGCCAGTCAGGGTTTGGTGTGTTTTGCTCTGGTTTTCTGGACGGTACCAGTTTGATTTTTACTGCTCACTGTGGAACTCCAGATAGGCTAGTAAAGCCAACTGGGCAGCAGTGAATTGGGGGAGACCAGTGTGTGTGTGTGATCGCTAAGTGATGTCAGGTGGAAGAGACTGGGTACTCTCTCCGTCTGTGCCAGCTTTTAACGTATGGAGAAAGGAGTGGGGGGAAAAAAGAGAAACGGAGAGAAAGTGAGAGAAGAAAAGCCACATGGTCTGAGTTTCATATTCCTGTTTGTCAGTTTGCTGCTCGCGTGTTCAATTCTGAATGAACCAAATCACCTTTGAACAAGCACGTTGCACCAGTTGAAGTTACAGTTAAACATGATCAACCTTGAGAATCCAGTGGCGCCGAGCACGGCACACTTACAGATTCTGATGAAAGCTAGCTTTGGAAACATTTGTCATTTAGCTGAGGACAGCCAAAGAAACAATGAATGGAGAAGCTAATTCTCCATCAGTACAGACAATGGAAGCTCTTTCTAGCTCTTCATGCAGAAGGTGCAGTGACAAGGCCAAGTCTGAATGCAAGAGAACTGCTAATTTCACCTAAAGACATTTAGCAGCGTTAAAACAAAGTAGAACAGTCCGCCATGATTTATTCATCTAGTCATAAACATCAAAATGGGGCTTGCATTCATCGCTGTTATCTTCATATTCTGGTATCTTCAAGTTCATATCGGTACACAAACCACAGATTAGGAAGTAGAAAACATTTACAATTTTCAATACTTATTTCATAATTTTTGTAGGTTTGCTTTGTTTGTTAAAGCTTTCATTTCATTCATGCAGTGTGAACTCCAGCCCTGACAACTCAGAGAGTCACACGCACGTATGGATGCACAGTTAAAATTAGCAACCAATGAACAAAATAAGTCAATAAATCAATACATCTGCAGACATTTCAATGTTTTCAGGCTACAAAACAATACATCGCCTCTGAATTGTTATTTTGACTAAAATATTCATAACTTTATCTTAAATTCTGAAGAAAATATCAAGTGACAATATTGCAGTACTGCTATTACACTGTGTAAACGTTCTGAAACTACACCATGAAGTAAAGTACAGATAAAGACAACTTTAAACCAGCAAAACTCTCCAAAACACATCATGAATCACCCTGCTCTCTCAACTCTTTCATTTTCACCTTTACAGCAGGCACCACATGTAGACTTCACTCACCTCTGAAACTTTACTGAGGCAGAAATTGCTCTCAAACGCACACAAGTCTTTGAGCAGAGACAGTTAAAGGAAAAAGTAAAACCTGATACTTGTACATGCCCAAACTGAAGAGGTCCAAAAGTCACGGAGGGCAGCACAAAGGCAACACAGGTCACAGCATACGTACATGTTGCCTGCAAAAGCCTGCGGGTCCAAGTCCAAGCTCAAACTGTGCTCCAAGTGTTGCACCAGCTTTGCTCCACCTCCTCCAAACTATTCTTTAAGTTCAAGGGTGTGGACTGAGTCAAAGCCATGACTATAGAGTCCACATCATTCACACAAGTTTGCCTCTTGAAACCACACCCATTGAGAGAGGGAGAGCGAGAGAGAGAGACAGAGAACACAAAGCGTAACATTGAAGTTGTCCTTAACTAACAAAAGAGGAGGAGTGAGGAAACGTCTGGTTTTGGGTCACCCAGTGCCTTGAAATAACCAGGCAGTAGGGCTCTGTTATGAAAAGAAAATTATGACGCAGAGCAGCGGTCATTTCAGGATGTTTATGTTATTTGGCAGCAGCGCTGTACTTTTTAAGATGGCGGTAGGCGTACGGTGGGCCCTGGTGTTAAACATTGGATTACAAAGATAAAAGTGATTCGCTTGTTAGTGTGTTTGTGTGTGTCCGTGCATCCACACGCTCCACGCTGCGTGGACATCCGGCTACATGGCGTGTACATTTGCGAACATGTGCATACGTTCATGTGTGGCTGCAGCCTATAGTTTGGGTCTGCCCACTCCTCCGCGCTGATGGCTTACAGCTGCCATGTCTTTCCTGTCTGAGTGGGTATACAATCCATTCTATAATGCAGTAATCGTACAGTATGCCTACATCTGTTTGGCGTTAACCAAACACATGCGATCCCAGAGCAATTCTTCTGCCACTGCCGTTTATTTGATCTCGCTTTATTATAACGTGCCATAAGGCCCTTTGGTGGCTTCTTTCATCCAAAGGGGTTTTACAATGCTGTGAGTGCAAAGTATTCCTGGCAGTCTTAGTGCCACGTTCTACCTTTTTAATAGATTTTAGATCTTAGGTTTCACACAACTATGGATTAAAGTCATCAAAACTCACACGAAACAATTATGTTTCCTGGGAAACAAACTTTGCTCTCTGAGGACTAAACATTTTCCACTGAAATGATAAAGTTGGCGATGTTCTATATTTTTGTTATTGTCAACACATCCCATGAAACGACCAAAACCAACCCTATGTCTCTCGATGCTTTGATTTCCCTTCCCTGTCTGTGGCTCTCACCCCAAGCCAATTTTTTCCTACTGATTAAATAATTCCCTAAAACAGCTGGGCACTGTAGTGTGCATCAAATGTCACTCAAACAGGAGTAAATGGTGTATCTCTGATGGGCAGGCCAGCACCCTGCATGGCAGCTCTGTCGCCATCGGTGTGTGTGTGTGTGTGTGTGTAAAGAAGTGAATTAACGGCAAATTGTAAAGCACTTTGTCCGTTTAAAGTACAGCCGTGCTCTATAACTAGACTGCAGTCCATTTACTGTTTAAAATGTATTTGTTGTGGACTATTTTCATTGGTGGATAAATACACATTTGGTGCTCTAGTGAGTGTTTACAGCAGCAGAGGATGTGTGATGGCAGTATGTGGTGTGTGTGTGTGGGATTGACTCAAGATAAACCACAATCCCATGTCGATCATAATGAAGGAATATGTCACCAAGTGCAACAGTGCGGCTCATTGTTTTTGGGGTGGAAGTCTATGGCACAGAGGAATAAGATATTTCAGGCTTTTAGAAGGATTTGTTCTGTAACAGCTCAGTATCACCATGTTTGGATCCACATGTTCAACTTAGAGAGCAGCCAGGTAAAGCTAAAAGTTCGGTTTTACTTGTGGTCAGAAACAAGAAGCAGCCAATGCCAGTAGAGAGTGGCAGGATCTGAAATGACAGCAGAGTTAGTATACAGCGAGGGAAGAGAGCAGATAGAAAACGAGGAACTAGAATCAGGTTGGCATTGTGACAAATGCATTGCTGGTTTTGGTGTTTTTATGTGATTTGTTAACGATAAGAAAAATAGAATGTCGCTTATGCTTTAATAATCAGGTGTTGCAAGATCTAATACAAACCTTAAAAACACCCCTTTACCGTGCAGGTAAGAATATCAAAGCTTGACTCGGAGCCCCTGAGATTCCTAAAGACCACCTTCATTGTACTAAAGTACTGTTCCTGTAGGTTCTGTATTATTACATTTGCACATTCAAATAATAATTAATCAGCGCATTTCTAAAAAGGTCAAATGACTTGATGTGGAGTGATTTTAATGATGATCCCTGCTCTCAAACGCTGTATGTGTAAATGGTGCTGGTTTGTTAGTAGTATGATGTGACCAGTAACCTGGACTCATGCATCTTTGCTAGTTTTACATTAATGAACACAATGGAAATTGGAAATAAGTCTTGGAGTTTGTTGTGTTATCCATGGCTTTTTGTAGTTCATCAAAAACCTAAACTAAACTGAGTCTCCATGAAGCACAGCATTGACTATTCCTATATTCTTTACTTTGCGTTACTTACCGAGTGTTAAATCAAAGCAAAAATAGAAATATTTAAAAATTCCTCTGCACTTAAACAAAGTCAACTAGGAGATTTTCCAATCAAGGAAGACTGATGGCTTTGTAGCTAAGGTGTTAAAACAAACAAGTCCTTTCCTCAACAGTTAATATTTCCTTTCCAGGCAGTTAACAATGCAATTATGGCAAAGTTCATACTTGCAGCATTTCAGGAGTAATCATTCACAAAAATGGACATCGAAACCAGAGGTGGTGTTTGGAAGCCAGCGATGTTTGTCCATTAGTTTCTATCTATGGCAAAATATTATGTTGCTAGGAAACAGCCAGCTCTATCGAAGTTATCAAATTAACATTAACAGCTCAGCGAGCGGCAGCAACATATATGCCAGTTCTCATCATTTCCCGTTTATGCAGCTCGTGACGCATAGAGAGACACAAAGAAATGTTCCAGGCAAAGATGCAACAGCCGCCGCTGGTAGCTTTGCTGACTACCATCGGTGATAACAAGGCCACACGAACTTTCAGTAAATGGTGTTTATTTATCTGGCCGGCATAATTTACTGTGACTAAATGGATGCGGAAATATTGACAAAGCCTTTCCAAGGAGCAATATCAAGTGCTATGTCACAAAGGAGGCCTCTAGAAACAAACCATATAAAGTCTTATTTGGTCTGGAGATTTGCTTGGATAGCAAGTGAAAACACACTGTCAGTGACAAGAGAAAGACAGCCAGACAGGCAGTCCCACCAGGAACACCTGTGTCGCAGACAAAATGGAGTGCTGCGAGAAATGTGTGCGTGCAAGAACAAGATGTGTATTTTCGTTTTCTTGCACAGTTGCACATCTTTGCCTCACAGAAGTGAGAATGAATGTTTTGAGAATGAACAGTATATACTTTGTGTGTGTGTGTTCATGTTTCCCTGTGTGTGTGTGTGTGTGTATGAATGAGTCATCCCGGAGTGACCCCACCCTACGTGGGCGGTTGACTTGGCAGGCCGGGAGTATTTGGCCTCCGTCTGTCTGCCTTTCCCAGACAGAACTGCTCACATAACCGGCCTCTTTGTTCCAAATGTCACTCCTCTCAAAGGAAGAGAAGGAATCCCATCGCAGCCGCTCGGTCTCTTTTCTTGTGTCTTTCTCTGACGATCTGTGCCGCCATGACTGAGCCCGACCCACAAAACTATTGGCGGCTGCCTGTCACTGGAGGCTAATGCACATGCCATTTGTTTCTATTTCATTTCAAATAAAGCGGCCTCTGGGCTCGTCTTGAGAGCTTATTAATCTTCACACAAATGCAATTTAGAAATTAAATGCATAGTCTGTGATTGCCTGGGACGTAATGTGTGATTGGCTCAGGTTTACAAAAAGCAGAATAGTCAGGAGTGAGAGCGCTGGAAGTCCTCCGTATCTACTCATCTTGCTGATGTTTCATCCTGTCCTTATCATTGCTTTTCCTCAGCACTTCCTGGTGCACATGACCAAATTAAATTGTGCTTTTGTGGCAATGTATGAAGTTGTTTTGCAACTAATTCTTGCCTTCACTTGACGTGAATGCCAAAATGAAACAGAAGTGTGGAACTCCAGCTGATAGAATCAGATATACTAGAATACTTGTGGCGTCAAATGGGTTTAAAAGCACTTTCATATTGTTTGATACAAACTCTCAGGAAACTTGTTTGTATTTTTTATTCATGTTAGCTAGCTCATTGCAACAGTAAAGCTGGATTAACTTTCATTGCTAGGAGTTAACGGGAGGCCCCCCATAGATACTTATGACATGGGCTTTGATTTATAGTTGAGCGTTAAATAACTTTGACCGTTAATCCACGTTACTGAATAGGAAACTATTGTTGTGCAATCAATGTGTTTACATTCATTAATTCGGAGCAGCAAGTGCGGCAGAGCAGAATGTAGTAATGACTTTGCTAGATGTGTGTTACTGAAAAGGAGAAGTCATTCTTCAACTTCCTTAATGTTGTCTTCACTCTCAATGTGCGTCAGAAAATTGTAGGAGAAAAGACAAGCAGCCCATGCTGACCAGTCACAGTTTATGTGATATCTCCGTAGCCACCAGAGCCCCAAAGTGTAGTTACATTTGTGAGGCCTTCAGGATAATCGGAGTGTAATCACTTGTATGGCATAACCAAGGTATAAATAGTATCATAGCGCCCTCAGATCAAGAAGCTAAGTGTGTGATGATGGACTGATGATCTTCTTGAGTTCAAAATTGGTTTGCTGTTCATGCAGGTGAAAAATACACCAAATCATAACATTTCCTTGTGAGAAATATTCTGTGACATGGTACCAATCCATGGCCTGCTGGTTAGGAACAACAGGTTTAAAGTACAATAAGAGCCTCCAAACTTCATCAAAGATAAATTCTAGGCTGCTAGTGTGCTATATTCTATTATTATCACAAAAACAAACTGTCCTCCCATGAAGAACGACGGCATATGTTCGAACAAGTACCCTAAAACTACATACGTTTATGTTCATGTGTCAAAGCGGGAGCAAAGGAGGAAGTCAGGTGTTGTTACAAAGTCTGCGTAGGGAGGGGTGAACAGATGGGTCAACAAATCATCAGACTTTAACACGGGCGACTGCTGTTCAATTCCCGTCTTCAGCTGCAAATCAACATGGTTGATGAAGTCATTTTATCCCAAACCATGCAATGGTTCACAAACCTAACCAAGTTGTTTTTGTGCCTTTAACCAAATCTTGATCATAAAACAGACCTATTTGTCAACAGTGATATTTAACAGTTTTGAAAGGCACAGATGAACATTGTCATCTTGCGAATAGAGGCGTCAGATCAAGCGTCGTATATTTTTGAGGACTAGTTGGTCAAAAAACGTAACACCCAACTGTGCTACCAAGAATCCCTTGCTACCTGGCATTTGCAAAAACTGCTTGCATGTCCTTGCAATTTCAAAATCTATTTATCAAATATCAGGCTTAGTTCAGATTTTGACAGCAAATCACTCATCTAGATCACAATGTAGATGAGGCTGTAGCCATTTGTTTTGCAGTCAGGTTATTCGACACTCCTTTGGATCTCTTTTGAATGTTGTGGTCTACATGGACACTGGCTTAAGCAACTTCAGGCAGGTTGCTCTTCACACTGAATCTTAAAACGGCATCACTTGTTAAAGCTTTATTCAGGGCGACTTGCAGAACTGAAGTGTAACAGTATAACAAAAGCCTCATAGAAAAGGGTTGCTCCGCCTAAAAATGTTAGCACGAGGTTGAGTTCCAAGAGCATAAAAAGGAATAATTGCTGTGCACTCTTGGCTGACTCCTACACACACCCCTGTAATAGCAATATTATTATGTGGTTTATTCTTGTATTTCAAGTTGGCACAGGGGCATTCATGAAGCACAAGAGGATTGAAGAAGTGCAAAATAAGCAATTACTTGCCATCATTACTTGAATATTGATTTAATGAAACTAATTAAAACAATCTAGGTATCACTTTTGTGAAATTAAGTTCACAAAGTCCTGCAAAATTTAAATGATACAAAATCACTGAAATGTTACACAAGAAAAGGCAAGAAGCAATTATGGAAACATCAAATAAAAGGACACAATTCCACTTAGATGAAGTAATTATGTTGTAGCACTTAATGTTTTAAAACATACAACTGAATCTTCATTCCAAAGAAGGTCCCGAGAATTATGTATGACCTTTATCTTCAGATAAAAAAAAAGATATCCCAGAGAGAAAAAAGATTGGTTATGAAAACACTGGAAAGGATTTTTAATAAACATTTGTCACATGCTACAAATTCCATGACTCATTGACCATGGCAAAATGTCACAAACTGTTTAAAGCGAATCGGTAAAGCTACAGCTGATAAGCAATATTTGAGAAATGAGAGAATCCAAGGCGATAGCAGTTGCATAAAGAAAATTAAAAGCTAAATTTCTTTTTCTCAATGGTCGAGGAGTCTACTTTGAAAATATATAAGTCGATGCCCCTTCTACGTCGCTATGAAACACAGCTTTTGTTGTTTTGCTGGATTTTTTCCCCCCTGATGATTGAGTTACATATTGTCTGTCAAGCAGTGACACAATTTTACTTGTGCTCATGTCATATCATGCCTTTTAATTAAGATTAACAGCAGTGAATACAGCAAAGCATGTCAGCATCAGGTCATAAACCGGTGTACTGTTGCACAGACAAGTAAACGAGGCAGGTGTTAACCCTTGATCATTCGAAAACCTTCACTTCAAATCAAAATGTGTATATAGGCTATAGCCTACATTGTGAGTATAAGAAAACTCTGAATTAAACTATTAACTATCGCTCCGTGCATGGATGAAAGTGCATGAGAACTTATACTACTTAGCAATGTTATTATCGCTAAACATGCAGTTTTCACTCTGCATGTAATTTGCAGGACAAATGTATTGCAGATTAAGTACAATCACGTTTTTGGGTTTCCTTTTGCTCAGCAGTTAGCTACTGTGGCAGCTGCAGTCATTCTACATAGGGGCCTTGTGTTTTGAAATCCTCATGCTTCATCTCAGCACCATCTGCTTCTGGCAAAGAAACAGTTTCCAATGTGTCAATTCATCAAATAAACTCCGGCGCAGTAAAAAAATAAAGAGAGAAACATACTCACACGCACAACAAGCTGCTGTGTGAGCTGTGTGGCTCCACCTCACTCTGTTCCCAGTTATGAATCTGTGCTCCTCCCGCTCTGACATCCTTTTCTTTGAAGTTTCATCTGAGCAGAGAGGGTAAAGACCAGCGTCGCTGGCTAGCAGGGAGATCAAGTAAGTGTGCTGCCATGTGGGCCTCTTAATTTGCCATTAATGCCCACCATTCGGTTTCAGACCTGAGCTTCCTGCCAGCAGCTATCCTGCAACAAACATTTGAATGAAATATTCACTTTAGCAGCTACCAGTTTCAAACGTAAGGCATTTTTAAAAATACATTTGCTGTTTTCTCCTAACTGTCACCGCAGAGCCCATGTGTGCAGCACTCACGACTAATTGGCAAGCTTGCTTTTTGTCTGGTTTTACAGCCAGCCCTACACTATGTCAGTACGTCCACACCCGTTATGGATAGTGAAACAACATGTATATGAGAAATCCTCAAAGGACTCCATAAACACCATTGGAGAAAAGCCAATAAATCATCTAGATCAGGCCTGCATTGAAATTCCTAGCACAAGCACACTGATATCCTGGCAGAATGCTCACAAAAGGAATGGGGCTATTTTATTTTATCTGTGTTCTAGTGCCAGGGAACGTTAAGCTTTCCCAGTATTTAATGACACATAAATTGGCAAGGCAGAAAGGTCAAATGTAAAATATATGACTTAAAGGCAATCTGGCAATATGGAAACACTTAAACAGAGGCTGGTGTGCTCCATTAGTCCTAGACTGTGTGTACAACTGCTGAGTGGAGACAGCGGCGTCAAACTGATCAGATTTTAGGGAGGCAAATTATCTGTCACCTGAATTGGATTACATCTACAATAAATAAAAATGTTATTCAAAAGAATATTCAGCATCATGTCTGTGTAGTGCATGAATGTAAACAGTCTGGATAAAATCATTCATATTAACCATTAGACTGTGAAACAAGGGCTAAGTTCCATGTATTGTTCTACACACATAACCGTCTGGAAAACTTTTTAGTGGTTGTAAATACGTGGGTCGTCTGACCATTGAGAAAACACATCCTGCCAAATGCTCTGTGCTTCCCTTTAGAGAGAACAAATTTACTGAATCAGACTGTTTTCCAAGTACATGTGCACAAGGAATTTGTTTGTGTGCAGGCATCAAAACAGAAAAGTAAAAAGATAGCAATACAATAGAAAAAATAAGATTACATAGCCGAAGATAACAAACGCATAGTAAACAATTGTAAATTCATATTAAACGTATTGCACGATAAAATGCAAATACACAAAAGCAATATATACAACTAAGGTATAAGAAGTAAGGTTTGGTGTGATGGGTCATATGTATGTAGTGTGCAAAGATACCTTAAATGTTGTCAGAAAACCCCAGTGCAATCACCGGTTTAGATAAAAACAGTGTGGTTGCAGCCTGGTCTCCACAGAGAGATAAACCGAGGTGTCGTGAGTGGCGAAATTTAGCCAAATTTCCTCAAAGCAGAATGCAGATAATTAAGGAAATGTCCTTAATATTACGCATCAGAAATTTGAGTTTGTATATTTGGTTGCCAGGTGAGCGTAAATTTGAAAGATATACCAGGAAGTGACGGAAGATGTGTCTCCAGAGTTGTGCGAGTGATCATCCTCGTCTGTGTCGTGTTCACCAACTCACTTAAAAATGGATGATTCAGATCCACAAGCCTGTGTGCACGGGCATGTTGTGCACAGAAACGTAATCATGAATAATTGTGCATCATAGTAATTGGTACACGTTTGTGTGCGTCTCTGAGTTTGTGTTTATGTGAAATGCACCTTCCATTTTAGCCCCAAAGTATTTGACTGGAGACACCCTCGTGCTACTGTACTTTTCTTTACATGGACAGGAATTTAAAACAAAGCCAAGTGACTCAATCCGACAAGTTTAAACAATATGCTGATGACTTTCTCCTATGAACCGGCTCTAATTGACCTCGGCCACACCCGAAAGCTACTGCGCCTGAGCCCTTTCACTGTGTGCTCCAATGGAGAGAAGAATGTGGTGGAAAATGTAAACGCGAGTCACATCAGGGTTCATGTCAAACTAAAAAGCGTTACGTGAACAAGCAGCAGCTCTACGGGTCAGCGGCTCACAAATTGGAACCATTTACACTTTTTTTTGTTTATGATACCTTCATTGTAACTCTTGTTATTCGTTGACGGACGAGTATCAGGTTACGTCCAGGTGACTAATTCTCTTAAACATACAAGTTGTTAAACTCAACTATAGCACATCAGGCCTGAATTGTGGCACTTTTACTGGCTACGTCCCTTGTCACTGTGAATTTGAGAAATGCCGTCTAGCAGTGTGGTGGTCTGGATACCATTTACATGTCAATTTGTCCTTCATTAGTTGTTTATTACATGCTTTCTGTATTTGTACTCACGACATACACATTTTAAATCAAAACAAACCACCCTGCAGCCTTTTCTAGCATCTAACATCTTCTAATTACTTCTTCCACCCTTGGTACACAGTGTGATTGCGTGTCAGCCATAGAAAGATGGACTTGTAATTGCCCCTTCAAGGACTATGATGTATTACTTCCCTGTTCTCATTAATAACAAATGATGAATCGCTCTTAAGGCGCATGCATATTTTGGCTAATCTCACCCCCTTGTTCATGTTCTCCAGATGGACAGAACAGTCTTTGATTTTTAATATAGCCAGCTGAGACGCAAAGCATCGTTCACGGCTAATGCATTTGGGAGACGGGCTTTGCCAGATCTGTCTTTTTAGTGGGGTGTAGGGCTCACTGGAGAGCCCTCATTAAAGGGACTTGATTTCTTCCGAGCATCTTTTTTATACCCTCTCTTTAACATGACACACCCTGTTCATCCTTGAGGGGAAAGGTTTTTGTTCTTTTAGTTAAAATGTTCTGGATTTTCTGGCAGAATGAGCCAGCCTGTGCAGCGTACCAGACACATGGAGGCATGCGTAACAGGTGGCTTCTGGATTGTGTTAAATAATAAAGTAGAATGTCATGTAGAATAAATACAACTCGGCTCTTCTCCGACAGGAGAATAGTAAAAATTATGTAGATTAAGTACACTGTGATACAATTTTGGACATAGAATTGAAACCCATAAACAACAGAACATACAGGACAAGGACAGATAGACAGAGTCTCCATGTCTGCCTGTTCCAGCTCCTACACAAATAAATAAAAGGCAAATTGGCAGTGTTACTTTGGTTTACTTTACTTTAAGCTAGCAGCAATTAGCTGTTAAAGTCCAATTGAAGTCATCCAATTGACTCATAGTGTTAGGGGGGTTATGCAATAAACCGTGAGATGGGATAGAATTAAAAGAAATGACACCCACCTCTCCCACAGGAGAATAGTACAAAAAGGGAGAGGTGAAGGCAGTAAAAGAAATGTTCTGAGTTTTTTATGCATTTTGTTGTTTTGTTCTGTCATATTGTTCCTCTTTACTGACTTACTGACTTCTTTACTGACTGTCCTCTTCTGGTACTCTACGTACACAAACACACCCACCCATGTAACCGCACAGGACAGTCTGTCATCCTTCTCCAACCCACGTCAATACAAAATCTCTTTTAACCTGCAGAATATGTAGGCCTAGCGTTGTTCGCTGTGCCTTGTTTGCAGATTCTTGCATGTCGACTTTGTTTAATCACCCACTGTGTTATGCTCTGTCTTGTTCACCTATAGGTCATGTTTCACTGTTAAAAAAAATATGACCACACAGTGTACACATACAAAGTTTGAGCCGTTCCTGATGGTGGATGAACATTTTAAAACAGAAGGAGCGTGAGACAGAAAAGGAGCAACTGATGCTCCTTTTTTTTTTTTTTTTTTTTGCATTAAAATTGGGAACACTTTGTAAAACCCTGGGAATGCTGCACTCCATAAAGTCGAGTTCTTGAGTTCATTCGTTGAATCAACTATACAAGCACATGGTGAAAGTTCCACTGTTTGGTGGATCTTGGTTTTCTAAATTATGTACTGGCAGCACACCGCAGTATATTGAGATATTTCTGATGGAAACCAACATCTGTGCCAGTTCTTAAATTCTACTAATCTAAAACATGGTTGGTAAAATCTGTTTTAGCTGAAACATTTTCATCCCCGCCAAAACTCTGGAAAAAACATCATAAAAACCAGGACAAAATTATAGGTTGTAGAATAAACAATTAAAACCCAAGATACCTCTTACTGTACACGACTGCTGCCATGAGCGCGTGTGTGTGTGCTTGTGTTTTGTAGGTCTTTTGGTTCTTAAGGTGAATTTCGGAGAATTGCATTTGACGTAAAATAACCACTGGAAAATCACTTGAGTCGCACCTGAATCCTTTGTGTATGACTGCTGGGAATACACACACACAGAGAGAGCAAGGTCCATCGTGTGAGCCATGTGCTTGTGGATATCTGTTGGCATCTGGCTCTTATTTCCTTTCTCCATGTCACAGACGCAAAGGCTTTAAGCATGAGTCACAGCCTTCAGACCTCCCGGGCATGTAGCCTCTAAAGACAATACATGATCACTGAAAATGCCACGACCATTTTGCAGAATTACAGTAACACAGAGTCAGACGCAATCTTTCGAGAACTAATGTTTTAACACCACTTGAGGCTTGTTTATCCACGCCAGATGTTAACAATTAAATAGCTTTAATATATTCCGTGTTTATATACGGTCTTGTCATGTCGGCTTCTGTTCTAGAGCTGTTCCTTTTTATGATTATAGAATATATACTTCTCCCAATGTTGAACAGTGTGGATGAGACAAACCACCCTTGCCTTGTTTCCCCCTACAGTAGGTCACGTCCGTGGATTTGTTTCTGCCCCACAGCCGTGATGAGCATGCTGTTTTTCTATTTCGTGGCTGACGGGATCTGCTCTGATTGCACAAGATGCAATACGCAGAACGACAACCACGCGCGCACACACACACACTATACTCAAATGAAAATAAGTCAGTAGTACATCAAAAACTGTAAGACTTAAAACATGCGTGACATGTCTGAAACCAGACAGGACTGGGCCTAATGTCCGCGGGGACAAATAAATCTGAGAACTTAAAAAGAAGGCCATATAATATGCTAGCAGCATGCCATTTTGAATTCTACTCTTTCTGGAATGAGATCCCTGTTTGCACTTATTCTGTATTCTATCCTAAACTGATTCCTCCACAAGTATTGTTTTGATGCAAATGCCAACATGTACATTGTTATGTCCTGTTTTTGGCCTCTGTGTGACAACACCGGGGCCAGAAGCCATGCTTTGTTCTCTTTTTGCTGCATTCTGGTCCAGTCTGGTCTGTAGGGGCCATTTTGAGGAAGGTGGCCATAACAATGACGCACTGACTCACCAGTGAGTTGCACAGGAAGCTCGGCAATTTCCACAATGCATTCAAACTCTGCGTCACGATACTTGAAAACGCGGCTGTAGGATTATACAATGAGCAGACTGAGGCAGTGCGCCAGCTACACGGCAGATATCACAGAGAGGCTTCAAAAGCTCAGGCGCTGGCAGGCATGCAGGATGTTTCAGTCGTCTGTGTTTTACTGCGGCTGTTTCTGGTTTGGCCCCTGCTCTTATCTCATCTAGGTCTGGATATGGAGGAAATACAGTAGGCCTCCACTTCCAGACCTGATAGCGGCAAGAGTAAAACTACTTATGTGGGCACATCCAGTAGTAACGGTACTGTATTTTGTTTTTCTGACAAAGGAACACAGTCAGTGGGGAAAGAAGTATACTGGGTGACATGATCCATCGTTACGAGTTACTCTGAGCCAAGCTTTATAAAAAAGGAAACTACTGAGCTGATCATACGTTTTGAAAAAAAATATTTATCTGTAAAGTAACTAAAGCTGTTAATTAAATGTGAAATGAAAAGTGGAATATTTCCCCCTGAGATGCAGTGAAGCGTGGTAAAGGACAAGCATCTCAAACCTGTATTCAAGCACAGTTGGTGATTAACCTTTGAAACATTAGACGAATAGATCGGTAGCAGCATTACAAAAACAATGACAGCAACACAACAAGGAAGATATTTTCTGGTCCGGTGCTTCTGAAGGAAACATTGGTCAACGTGCTGTTTTTTCATTATTCAGTGTTTTGTGTCAATCAATATTGTTTCACAATTACTGCGTATGTTTTCGCACAGTCAAAGCCCTCCAGGCCATCAAATGTGGGCCTGCCAGCCTATTTCTGATCAATAAGGCAGTAATACAAGTATTTTGTTAACTTAATTTTATTCTTAAATAATTTTATAAATTAAATGTCATGCCTCGTACCATGGACCGTTGCTTACAATCTCTTTTCTTCATAGTACCTTCACATTAAATATGTTCTGTAAGACATAATTACACTCACACACATAAGACACACAAATGTGCACTAAAGTAACAAACATCACATTTCTTCTACTCTCGTACTCTCTTCATCCCCATATGTAAATAAACATATACATGCATATTACAGGTATTACTAAAGCAAGAATTATAGGCATCCCGAAATGGGAGCGGGTGTAGTGTGAAAATTAGTATAGATGCATACTGTTTTGTGGAGTTTCACAGCTGAATAAGCTTAATATAACTAAAGTCGCAATCAAGGTCATACATTTTTCCCACACTGAGGGTCAGAGCCAGCATTAACCTGCTTCCGCCTGCTTCTGGTACGACTGTACTGTTAGCAGGACCCCGGCTGGGGCGGCTGATGGCGGCCAGATGGTGAGTGAGGCTCACACACACACACACACACACACACACACACACACAC